>JASKDV010133180.1:0-23874 GCA_032466395.1 Aegires albopunctatus | reverse complement strand
AATGTAATAATAATAATAGTAATAATAATAATGCATGTAACAATGATGGTGATGACAATAATAATAATGAAAATAATAACAATAATAATAATAATAATAATGATAATAATAATAACAATAATTATCGCATTTAGTGTAACCAATGGAAAGCCATTATGGTTAAGATCACAAATTTGAATAACAAATAATATAAAACCAAGTAAAAAGTAAATATCTTTAAGAGGCTTGAGCCTCATCAAAATTATCTCATTGTTAAAAAACAAAACAATGTCCATACATGATTGAGCAGGAGCACTTGTCACACACGACTTTTGGCAGTCTGCTAGGCTATTGAAATTGTTTCTATTGCCCTGGCAGCCACCATAGGTAAATGGTTTGCACTTCTTTTCCTGGGGGTTGTAGTAGAAACGCGGGATTGAACCTCTGCATGGACCATTAACACGTGGCAGGTTGCAAATGGCTGTGGAAAATAATAAGATAAAGAAAAGGAAATATGGTTACTTGGTTGGTTGGTGATTTAGTGATTTGTAGCTGCCTTTCTGTGGAATGTTTAGAAAGATTAAAGAAGAGAGGGCCCGAGTTGAGTGAAAACGATCAGAATTTTTTCAGGTCTGTTCGCTCTAGTTCCGGATGAAGCGTCCGCGTGGTAGAGCATTTCCGCGTCACACAGCTGACACAGTAAACAATCATAATAACAATACATTATACCACATCTCTCCTTCAAAAACACAACATAACAAAACAGGCATGATGGTTAATGGACAGGTTCACACAAACAGTCTATCAAGTGTTCTTAAGATTGAGTTCAGGAGCAGAACGAGCTGCATGACGTAGATCATAAGTCGCACGCTGGCGTTCCCTGTGCAGGTGTTCCCTTGGCAGCAATGATGAACAGTTGGGTGTGCTGCAATTCAAGTAGAGAGAGGGCAATTTGGTGCTGAGCTTTCTCCCCATCAGGAGCTCGCTTGGTGAAAAGCCATTTTGGAGAGGCATGGCACGATACAAAAGGAGTGCGACATATGGATCTGTTGCCTTTTGTAGGAGGCTTTTCAGTCTGCACGGCACGTTCTGCCTCATCATTTGCTTGTGGGTACTGAGGTGATCTGGTAGTATGGGTGAAGAGATAATCCTCTGTGAACTTCTGAAACTCAGCACAATCGAACTGTGGGCCATTATCAGAAACGACGATATCTGGGATGCCATGAGTGGCAGAAATTGACTTTAGTCTGACAATAACGATCCAGAAGATAAATAAATCCCTGGACATCGAGAGTGGTAGTCAATGACGAGAAGGTACGTCTTACCGCGAAGATCAAAGGGCGTTGTTGAAAGGAAAAAGGCAGAAGTGGTTCTCTGAGTGTCGGTCTCGATTGAGCGCAGACTGAACATCTCTTTACCATATCCTCAATCTGAGAAGTGATGTTGAGCCACCAGTTTGAGCTAAAGCACAACATTTGGTAATCCCAAGGTGGCTTTCATGAAGCTTGTCAAGTATTTTGATACGCATGTTTGTAGGAATAACGATGAGGTCATTGAATAGGATTAGGTCATCCTCAATGGTGAGATAGCGCTGGTTGGTCCAGTACTTTGGAGCAGAGAGTTTTGTGGCATGAAGGCAATTCAACAGCATTGGCAATAGCTGCAAACCTCAACGATTATGGGGTCTTCCTTTGTGCGGCGATGACTTCTTGGAATTTATGGGAGGACGTAGGAAAACTTTCCACAGTATGTTGTGCCATTGCAGCAGCATCCTCAACAAGCACAATATCAGTGTCTGAAGGGGCACTGGCGGGTGCATGGGAATGCGCATCAGCTGTAATTTGCTACTTGGAGCTACATAGAGGATTTCTGGATTAAAACGCATGAGATGGAGATGGAAATGATCGATTCTGGGTGGTAATTTGTACAGTTCCTTTGTGTTCAAGAGAGGAACAAGAGGTTTGTGGTCTGTTTTTATCTTGTTTGAAGACCCAAAAATGTAGACACTCAGAAGCCCATGAAGCAGCGAGTACCTCCTTTTCTATCACAGCGTAGTTTTTCTAGTGGCCCCTTTTTCCACAGCTACACGTAGCAGCCTGAGCTGGGCAGAATTCCTTTTTTTGTGCTGAGGGGCTTTGCCGCAGTAATCGCACTGTCAAAGCGCAGGCGTAGCTTGGCTGGGAACACTTTGAAAGGACTTCATGGGAGGATTGGGGCGGGTCCTGGACTGCACTTGATCCACACTTGTTGGTCTTAAAAGATTCTGCTCTTTTCTTTAGAGCTTCTGCCTGGCGGATAAGGTGAATTGTTTCGCTGAGGGTGAGGTCTTGTTTGGCTTGAAGGATATTTAGATAGATCATCATCTCTTACCCCAACGACAATACAATCTCTAATAAGTCCGTCCTGCAGTGTCATGTAGCTGCAGTCGTCAACTAGTTTGTGTACATCATGAATAAAGGCATTGACAGATTCACCTGGCTGCTGAACAAAGCGGTTGAACTTTGCTCTTGCAAAAATGGTGTTTTTTCTTGAGCTAAAGTATGAATCTAGAGCGCTTATAGTTTCGTCATATGTTGCATTCGCGTCATCCAGCTTGATAATGGCAAGTATATTGTCTGCGACATCACCCATGGTTTAAAGCAATGTGCCTACCTGCTCACTGGGATATTTTTCATGAAAGCCAGAGCATAGTCTGTACCGTTGAAATCTGGCCTTCCAGCATGGCCATAATTCAGATGTGCTGTCAAAGGGTTTGGGTGGAGGCAAGTTAGCATGATGACGAACCATATTTTCGCCTGTCATGGCACTAGATTCAAGATCAGTAAACGTTTGAGTAGGATCTAGATCTAATCTTTAAGGTTATGGAACTAGATCAAGATGTAGGCCTACATCGAATTCGACTTTAATTTGAAGAACTATATAGATCAAAATTCTATAGACCTTTACTTTTTCCGTTGCCACCATGTGGAATGTTGAGAAAGATTAAAGAAGAAAGGACCAGAGTTGGGTGAGAACAATCAGACTTTGTTCAGGTCTGTTCTCTCTAATCCTGTATGAAGTGCCCGCGCAGTAGAGCGTTTCCGAGTCACACAGCTGACTCAGTAAACAATAATAATAATAATAATACATTATACCACATCTTCTGCTTCCCATGCGTCACAAAGGGAAAGCATCCCTTGTCTAACTGATCAGGGAACTAGGCTTCAGCCAATAGAGCGAGCCCGGTTTACAAACCTCTCTCCACTTAGAAAAATGGCAGGTTCAGTGACAGTGAAGCACAGACAATTGCAGGTTTGAGTTGCAGTCAACACTTGCTAATGACAGCCAGCATTTCAGAAAAGAACAAAGGACTAGGAAGGAACAATAAATGGACAGGACACCAACTTGAAATGTAATTTAGTTTAAATATATACAGAGGGTTATAAGACTAGAATTATACAGAGCATGTCACTAGTAATTTCTATTTCCTTTATGGCATGGTGTATTATGACGTGAATATGTAGCTGCAAAATGCTTCAAATAAATTTTTACCATAAGAAAATAATAATTTTTTATTGTGCATTTATAGAATGTACTTTAATTTTCAACACAAAGCATTTGATTATTATGATAAATGAATGGATTTATACTGTTTTGTCACCAAATGATTTTTTATATACTAAATCTCTGAGGAGAAATTGAGCGATGATGGTGGGTTGCTTGAAATTTTGAAAATTGCATTCATCGCGTTTTGCAGGCCAACTTTTAATAATAGAGAAGGCTATGGGAAAGCTCTCTTATCTAGTGATGGATCTAGTAACTATTATTTATTACATCTGATTGTAATCAATCACTTGTATTCAAACGTTCAGATAATCTTGTATGCCACACGTTTGCATTGGTGATCAAATCGAGATTGGCTGTCAAGACAATGTTGACTGTCGGAAAAGTGTATTCGCGTCTAACAGGCTGCAAGCCTTGTCCTTTGCATTCCGTGTTATTGTCAGCTGAGGAACATAGTAGTTTGTAAAGTGATGAGCCCCATTAAACTGTGATAAAGCATTGTATAAGAGTAACTTTATCTTTTACTTTAATTGTACAGACATTTTTTTTTTCCACATTCAGGTTCCATAATAGGGATAATCAAATTTAGTGATAAATGTAGAAAGTATATCTTTAATTGAATTACGGTTCCTATAAACTATTCCATAGCTACAAGCTTTCAAAAGCTGATCTGCGTTGTTGCTTTCCTTGTCACTTATTATTTTATACCATTGACATATAGGTTATTCGTCTATTTACTTCCAAATGGAATTGGCCTAAGGTGAAATAAAATTTCATTTTGGAAAGATTGAAAATCATTAGCAACAAATAATCAATGGCATATAATCAGTGGCAGTAAGAAGATAGAAGAGATAAAAGCGGTATAATTGGGGGGAGGACAGAGAGAGGGGGAGGTGGGTAGTGATAGAGAAAAGGGATAGCGCTAAGAGTGACAGAGGAGAAGCGAGGGAAAAGAGACCTAAGCTTATCACAGTTGCAGTTATTTTATTGTTTCAAAGAATAATCATGCAAATACCTGGAGGAGGTGGAGCGGTAGGAGGAGGGGCAGAAGGGGAAGCAATTGTCTGACATTCCTGTTGGCATTCTTCCAAAAGACGGAAATTGTTTTCATTGCCACCGCATCCACCGTAGATGAATTTTTTGCACTTCCTTTCCTCATGGTCGTAGTAGTAACGAGGAAAATATGCTCTGCACATACCAGAAACCGCAGGCAGGTTGCAAATTGCTGTGGACAATAAGATAAGAAAATTAAGTGCAATTAAAAAATAATTATAAAAAAAAATAGAATTTCATTCCTTACTTACCAAATCTGATTTAATGCTATGAAATTATGGATGAATGAAAATAGACTAATGTTGAACGATGGAAAAACAGAAGTAGTTGTAGTATAGCCTGACCAAATATTTTGAAAAAAACTGACTGCTCTTTGATGGAGCTAGAGGATGGTATCATTAATTTGCTGATAATGTAAGGAATTATGGAGATTGTTTTGGAATCTGAATTGTCTTTTATTTACCATTTAATTTTCGCATTATTACAATTTACATAGAAGTAAAAAGAATGAGGCAAATCATGAGACCTTATTCCAAATTATATCAAGGCGATTTCGATCAAAGCTCTCATTCTCTCTAAATTTCATTATTCTAAATCTCTTTAAGCAAACACAAGGAGAAGCAATTTTACGGTTAGCTCTCCAAATTCCTCAAAATGAGGCTACAAGATTGATTTAAAAGATAAGAAGATTTACATTGGCGACTAATCTTTTTCTTAAAGCTGAATTAATTACTAATTGAGCAATGTATTTGATATAAAATGTGCACAAATGTTCATAAATCTATATTTTTCCTGACGTATTGACAGTAAAAAAAGTAAAGTAAAAGTCGTTCTTATATAGCGCACATATCCACGTAGCCGTGCTCAAGACGCTTTACAATGACAATTATACTCCCCTGACCGACAGCAACACAGAACACATCGGACAAGACTGGCAGCCTGTTAGGCGCGATTACAATTTTCGGACACGGACAACGCTGTCTTAACGATCAGGTACTCATTCACACCTGAGTCGAGTGAGGTAGATGGGACAAAGTGTCTTACCTAAGGACACACCGCCAATGACTAGTAATTATCGAGAAAATTTGCGTCTATTGGGATACGATCCCACCAAGTCACTCGGCCGACCGATGTTGTTTTGAGTTTCTCGTGTTTGAACTGTGTTAACCACTAGGCCACTGACGCCCCAATAATACTTAACCTTATTAAATTTTGTCAGTTTATTTGAAGAAGAAGAACCCTGAGTACATTACAAAATTTAAGGTAAAAATCTGATAATATGAAAAAAAGTAAAAAGTCAAACAATCTCTTGTAGAATTAGCAAGCTCATGCGACTCCCCTTTTCTGGAAAACCTTGCCACATTATATCAGATGCATTACTTGCAAATACAAAAAAATACAAAAACCCACCAACTAAGAATGCAGTAATGTGTTTGTGACAAAGATAGTCATTTTTCTCCACCAATGATAAGTCTGACAAATGCTCTGCTCAGTTTAATAACTGAGAAGTACAAGAAAAGATAACAATCCAACTTACGATTCTTGTGTTCCTTGATCGTTTTGGGTATTTCTTCTAACTGATCCTCATTTTCCACCAAGATTAGAGTTCCGTCCATTTCATTGCAAGCCTCAATGGCATGTCTCCAAATCTTCTTCTCCGGATGTGGATCTACACATTTACCCTGTCTCTTGATGTAGTTTCCTTTGCAGATTTCAGGATCCTCTGCATCATCAATGAAACAAAATACAATTATCTTATATGAGGGGTTGAAAATTAAAGCGGACTAAGTAATTTTTACCCCTTTCAATTCCCTTGAAACCCTTTCTTCAAAACAGTTGTAGATACATCAACATAATTGGCAAGATCAGTGACAAAAGTGTAAGTATTCAAATATATTATGGGAAATGAGTTTGTTGCAAGCTTTTAACTCCAGGCAGATTTCTTTGAGAATGATAAAAAAATCCTCTCCTGTTCCCCGCATTTATACTTTGTTTATGTCCCACAAAAGGGAGAGTCAGAAAGTGAATCTATTCATGGTATATCATTCAGCAAAAACTAAGCAATACACTTAAGTTTGCCGTACTCTATTGTCTCTGTTAAATAGCTGAGTTCTTTAATCTCCTTGGAAACTGTTATTCCTCTTAATGGCTTTAGACGCTCAAAGCGCTTTACAGAATTCCCAGGCACAAAGTTAAATTTCAAAATCTTTATAACCGCATGTGTATTCTTATAAAAAATGACTCCTCTAGAGTACTGACAAGATTCGATACTGACCATGGCAAGGTAATCTTTATAACATGTAAGCATAAGTGAAGAAGATGAGCACATAAGAATCTTTCACTTAGATAATTTCTTAACACCATTAATTTAGCGACTAATCATAAAACACAAGATCTCACAAAGAGATGCTCCAGAGTAGAATGATTTGCTGATCAAAGTCACCAAAGCATGGAGCACGAATCCCTTCAAAGTTCTTCTTCAAAACTTTATTCTGAACTCATTTTTTTTAAAATACTGTACTCTCTATCTGTAGAATAGGCTAGTAGACTAGATCAAGATCAGAGACATTTTGCAAGGACTCATTATCAATTGGGAGTTTGAAAATTGTACCTAGGACTTTGAGATCTGGCGGCTAAATGTCTGCTACTAGGACATGATGCCATACAAAGGTTAGTATATTACAAAAAATCATCAATGATGATATACCTGAACACGTGACATTGTCATTATTCAGAATGTATCCCTTCCGACACACTATCTTTGGGGGAATTCCTGGTTCACACTTGGCATTGGCGTCCAAGCTGAAAAGGGTGGTGACAATGACACCAACACCTTCGTCGTTATTCTCACATTTATGTTTCTTCTGACAGTCTGAGGAGAGCATTTCCTCATCAGGCTAATTGCAAATAAAAGGAGAACAGAAAACAAATGGTAACAAACATGCTTTATTGAGCAAATACAAAAATGAGACAATAAAATACAATTAGGAAGGTATCAAAAATAGAGCAGGATTTATTTGATGACATCAGGGTGAAATGATGATAAGGGCATTGAAGATGTTCAAATTAAATTTATTAAATAAGGACAGCAATTGACTTATATAACAAATTTCAGCAGATACGGTACAGAGAAAAAAAGGAGATCACCTTTTCAACTATCAAAATAAAAATTGGAAAAACAGTTATTAATTAATGGTCAAATAGATATCCTTATAAATAAACAACAAAAGTAAAAGGTGGACTAGGAATTCAGAGTCAGACATTTAACATCCCTCTCTAAAAATGATTGCCATATGCATTCTTCCAAAGCACTGCAAGATCGTGGAATAAATTGAATCAAGATTTTAGAAGTAGTGAAAGTGTTGATATTCTAAAACATAGGCTACAATATGAAATACTTAGATCTACATACAGTTAGTTAAATAACATCATAATTAAAATCAAAAACTTGCATTTTAAAAAAATAATTTTTTGTTGACGTATTGATAGAAATACTTGACCTTGTTGAGTTTTGTCAGTGTATATGAAGAAGAAGAGGTATCAAAGCCATGAAACTTACAGAGAGATGCCATTCGTCGTCCCCATCGTTCATAAGGAATAAACAGCCACATTTATTTTTCTCCACACATTTGTCTCCAAGTCTCATTTTGCCTCCGGAACATACACAGCCTTCTTCTTTATCCTCTTCACAAACTTCAGCTTCATCTCTACCACAGGTGGGTGCACAAGATCCGTCTGAACGATATTCTTGGTCAGCAGGGCAATTGTAAGCTGTTGAGTTGAGAACAACAATCAACTGAAGAAATGCAAATTCAAAAGAAAACCCCAATGAAGAATTCTCTTTCAGGATGATAAAAAACGACTTCCTGCTCCCCAAAGTTTTATGTTTCTCTCACAATGGGAGGTTCAATTCATTTTATTTTCTCCTTTTAGATCTACATACAATTATTAGCTAACATAATACTAATATCTAATACTTCAAACAGTTTTTTAATGGATTTTTTATATTTTTTTGGTTCTATTTTTTTTTCCCGGTGGGATGGGAGCTATTGACAAAAAATACTGAACCAAATTGAGTTTTGTCAGTTTATATCAAGAAGAAAAAACATATTTACTCATGGTATAATATTCAGAAAAAATAAAATGAAACTCTAGCAATGATTGTCCCCAAATTTTAATCCTTTTGCTGCAAAAAAACAATACATCAATCTTCTCTTTCTTTTGTACTTCTACCTTCTTTTGGGATTTGCTGAAAGTTATAAAATATCCGCGGTCTTAATTAACATAACATTTTGTTTTTCTTTTCTTTTTTTTTTTTTTCTGTCATTTTGAATATATTTTGAATAGCAAGCAGGTCACGTATAATATTATAGAAGAATAAATTCTTTTTCCTAGAGTTGAGATTTTTTATCCTTGTAATTCAACAGAAAAAAAATTGAAAGAAAATGAGAAATACCTATCACAAATGTGTAAATTTCATTATTTCATGTCTTCTCTGTGAAACGTCACGACTCGTTTGCAAATTGAATGAGTTTATTTCTTAACGATATCTTCACTGAGAGCATCTCAAATATTTTCCAAAATTTTGAAAAGTTATTCAGTGCTTTCAAGTTTTCTATAGCTTTGAAGTCCCATAAGTCTTAACAACATCTCTAAAGTTCTCTGAGGGATTCACGTCTAGACTAATGTAACTATGTTTTATTTTATACATCTCTAATCTGTTAAATAATTTTCCAATTAAATATACTTAAGGAAAATTTGTTTTAATCGCATGTACTTGACAAAACATACAGCAAAATAAATCAGTTCTCCAATCAAGCACAACACCCTTCTGGCTGCATTCTATGGCATAAGCCTTGATCATGTCGCAGATAGCCTCTTCAGGGTTTTCCTCTCGACAGGCATCAAAGATACAGTCTTCAAAGAATGGCTCTGGATCTATCTGTTATAAGAAGAATCAATAAAATAGACTGGCCTATTATATTCTTGTAAAATTGTGTCAAAAGGAAGTGAATAAAAAAATAAAGGAAAGCAAAGCAATAAGAACAAATAGAAAATTCTCTCATAAAAAACTCATAAGAAACTCTCTCATACATGAACATCTTTAATCATTTATCTAGAAACACCCTTTGCTACAAACTCTCTTAGGCATGAATATTTGTAATAATTTATTTAGAAACACCCTTTGCCACAAACTCTCTCATACATGAATATCTTTAATAATTTATTTAGAAACACCCTTTGCCACAAACCCACTTTATTCGATGAATGTGAGCATAACCAGAAGAACATTTAAATGACTTACAATGCTAAAGCAGTCTTTCAGGCTGCCAAGATCGTCATGAAAGATGCCACATTTCTTCGGCTTCTCCAGTTCATTCGTCTTCTCCTCACTACATTCGGAGGCATCCACTTTCTTACATCTTTACAGATATAAAGATAACAATAAATGATTATCGGGAAACAGCAACATATCAAATGAAAGTAGTTAACATTGAATTAAGTGCCTTTTTTATTTTTTATTTTATTTTTGTTAACAAAAAGTTTCTCCCATAATAATGTTTAGGATAAATTCCCAACAATAGCAAATACCTAAGACAGTGGAGAAATGTATTCCTGTCCTTATAGAAAATGTGAAAAAAAGTAATGCACTGTAATATGCAATTATGGGCATTCGTGCCTGACGCATCTTAACTGAATGGAATGGAATGGAATAGTGCACATTTACTAAAGAGTTGATGGTTGAGTGGAAAAGCCATTACATTGCAACCTGAATGTCTTAGAGTTGAGCAGGGGTTTAGCATCTAAACTTTAAATTGGGCAAAAAATTTCACACCCGTGGTGCTGCTCTGGTGCTGACAGGTTATTCAAACCTTTCTTCAGAACAGACTGGAAAGAATATGTTTCCAATTATGACAAATAAGGGGATTTTATTTACCTTTAAGTTTTAAATCATGAACTTTGTACTGAACAAGGGTTACCCAGCAGGCCTTCTCACTCTAGAAATCCTTCTCAACCCCCTGAGAGGCATACAGAATGAATGCATAATAAAAAGAACCTCCCCTTACATGGTGACAGAAAATCTGACTCAATCCATTAGATTCTCATTCTACACCTGAGCAAGGTTAGGAAAACTCAACATTGGACTTTACTGGGAATTGAACCTGGGATCTTTCAATCACCATCCAAAAAACTAAAACAACAAAAAACCAACAACTAACAAACAAGAACCCCCCCCCCCCCCCAAATACAATAAAACAAAACCCAAAAATAACAAGAACAACAACAACAAAACATATACACAACAACGTGCATGCAACCATTATAAAAAATAAAATATATTCATTAACTAATCCCCATCACTTACTTACAAGTCTTCTATGACCAATGTTCAAGGTTATCAACTCCCATCTCTTACTCACAAGCCTACCTATGTCCAATTCTAAAAGTACCCAACTCCCATCTCTTTCTTACAAGCCTAACTATCTCCAATTCTCAAAATACCCAACTTGCATCTCTGAATTACAAGTTTACTTATGTCCAGTTCACAAGGTAACCAATTCCCATCATTTTCCTACAAGCCTACTCATGTCCAATTCTCAAGGTATCCACTGTTTGCAAGCCTACTAATGTCCAATTCTCAAGGTACCAATTCCCCCCTCTTACTTACAGGCCTACCCATGTCCAGTTCTCAAGGTACCCAATTTCCATCTCCTACTAACAAGCCCATTTATGTCCTATTCTCAAGGCACGTAACTCCCACCTCTTACTCACGAGCCTTAATGCTGAAGAATGAACATAAGCCATCTACAATAACCCAACAGCTCACTCTGATCTAGGCTGCACCCCATCCCCCTCCACCATTTCAACCCTAACTTCAAAGTGCACCTACCCCCAGTACTATCTCAAGGAAATAAGAGAAAATACACCGTAAAATTCAAATATAAAAAAGTTTCTTTTTTTTCTGGACTTAAGAAATTTTAAATCGACTTACTCCTCGTTGTCAATCGTTGGATCTGGCACCAGCCAGTCGTTGCCATAACCGACCACCTGACTGGCCTTGATTTTGCCCTTATTGGTGGATTCAAAGGTAAACGACGTGCCATTGCTGAATCTCAACTCTTCAGTTCCACACCGACCACACAGGCCACACATCTTGTCATGAAATTTATCTGGCACTGTAAGTTTCAGGGTACTGCCAGAGTAGAGAATGGTGATGTCCAGGATGCCAGACTCGAAGTAAAAGTAGCGAGAACGTCTGACAAGGGAAAAGGCATTTTTCACAGAATGCTGATTTCTGTCAAATGTGTCCCCATTGATCTGGAAAAAATATAAGGAAATGCCTTTTCTCTCTCTTTTTTATATTTATTAAATCAAATAAAAATGAAATTTAAGGGGGCCAAATGCTGGAAAGAATTGACAGGGTCAGAATAACAAGGAGGCTTAGTCCAATTCATCTAAAAAGAGAGTACTACCCAATTACCTACAGTTTAAAGCATGAGCTATCTTTTTATATAAGATGAAGCAATGAAACTAAATCATGTGGAGGGCTGATTGTGTAAAGTTCCCGCAGATTATGTAACATCTAGGTTAAGTCCACACTTTTTGTCAATATTTAATCAAAGCTGACCCTTCAACAATTTTTTTCTCAACTATAATTCTCAAAGCAAAATAGTATAGATAGATAAATCATTATTATTCCAAAACTGAGATTCAAAGAAAAATATTGCAAAAACATGTTAATCAGGTGCTATGGAAATATCCACAACAAGCTCGCAATTTTCACCACGTACATGTAGTCAGATACTTGATAATGTATTATTTCTATACATGTTTCCATTATCTGTTCAATAATCAATTGAGGTAGCTGGCTCATTAGATTGGAAACATTAGACACAGGTGAAACTTAAAATCTCTCAAGAAATTTGGCTCCGGATATTTTTGCTAATGACACCAACTTACAAGTAAATAAAAAGTATAATATCAAAATTCAAGATGAAAACTATCCAGTTTCCTTTGATAAACATTTGTTAGCATCTATGTGAAGTGGGTTGGTGTAAGTTGAATATTTGAGGAGATTATTTTGAGAGATGGACAAAGGGATGCCTTTTGATAAGTAGACAGTTAGGCAGTGGAAAAAATAATGAAGGAACTGAGACGGACAGACAAACAGTGATAGTCTAAATAATTATTTAAGAAAAAATGAAATTGATGACTGTACTCCTAAGAAAAAATTATATTGGCTAGCCAGAAATCCTACCTTAATTAGAAAGGACGGTAAAGTCTGCTAAAATTCGTTGTTGCATTATCACCAATAGAGATATTTCACCCTGACATGCTGGGTTTTGATAACAAAGGTCCCCTACATTTTGACAAGTATGTGCTTGACAAATCGTGTCGCTGTCCTTATCATGACACCTGTTCCCCATTAATTAACCCAGGTACCTGTCACCACACTAGGTGACTATTCTCCCGCATTCAAAATACAAGATTTGGTTAGCCGGTGTTTTTGTAATAATTAAAATAATTTTTATAACAATAAATACATACGAGGGGGGATGGGGGATGGGGGGGGGGGGGGTGTGTGTGTGTCACATTACATGGGCATGTGACTTAAGCAGTATTATATGATCCTTATTCTTATATCACAGAGTGATTCATTTTTTCATTACAACTCTTACCTCATAGTTAACTCCAGAGCCAGGCACAAAGATGTCAAAGTCAACTTTTTCTGTGACTCCATCCCTGACCACAGGCATATTGTACAGCTTGATCTCAATAGACTTGAGGCAAGAAGCTCCTCTCCTTCCACAAGCATGATTGCTGGTGTTGATGTCAAAGGCTGGGGATGTCTGGTCACGATCTTCCTCACAAATACCACTGAATCTGTACCTGTAGAAGCAATTTAAAAGTATTTAGGTTATTGGAATTCCCTTTTCAATTATTGCTATATGTAGCCCTTCCTTTAAAGAAATGCAAGAATATCAGACCCGTCAACAAACTTCCCAACAATATCATTAGCAGCCCCTCCCTAGAGACATTCAAAGAACTGCTCAACTCAATGGACATTTTAAGACTCGTGTACATGTATATTGTGCATGCTTTGTATGAACCCAAATTTGTACATTGGGCAGATATCATGCCTGTTGCATCTTAACAACATGGAATGAAGATTTAAACAAGTGAAGCGTGAGATTTGCTGCTCTTGGAGTGAGACTTTGGTATATACCTTATTTTCAATCTGCTACCCATTGCAGTTTTGAAATGCTATTGAAATGACGAAAGGGTAATTATCCTTTTCGAAGAATCTATATATATCTAAGTTTCACATCATTGTATTTGTTTGTATTTGAAGCATCAGTGGCCTAGTGATTAACACAGTTTGAACATGAGAAACTCAAGCGGCTTCACTCACGACACTGATTGACTGGGTGACTTGGTGTGATCGTATCCCGCTAGATACAAATTTTCTCGATAACCACTGTTTATTGGTGGTGTGTCCTTAGGTAAGACTATTTGTCCCATCTACCTTACTCAACTCAGGTGTGATTAAGTGCCATGCCGTTAAGACAGCATTATCCTTGTTCAAAAATTGTAATTGTCAGCCAGTGGAAGTGAAAAGTCAATGTGAAAAGTCAATCCTGAGATTCCTTAGGATTACGCACTATAAAAATGTGCTCTTTGGCTTTTCCCCCCCTGCTATTTAAAAAAAAATGTTGATCTCAAAAAAGTTGTAATTGTGCAAAACAAGCAAAACTACAATTAATGCATTTGTTAATAAATTCCAAAATTCTACTTTCTTTGGTAGCATGCTTTGGAAATTTAATGTCATTGTTCTCAAAGTGTTCTTATGAGCATTAGGCTGGTCTGTTATTCGCGTCCGTGCTGTTGTTATAGGTATTGTGTTCATTTGTCTCAACATAGCCGGAGGCCTTGTGTCATGTTTGTGAATAAACAAGTCTTTTCATCACAAAAACATTTCATCGTTTAATAATTAATCACGTACCTCGACTATTTAGGAAATGGTATCTATGTAATGAATCGGTAAAAGCTTTGCAAATAATTTAATTTTTATTAAACTTTTGTTTTCTATGGCTTGGGAAATTTTTATTGTGTATTGTCTTGTTTTCTCTTTTTTTCTCTCCACATTTTATTAGAAAATTAAAGTTGATATTGTAATTTTCATATTCAACATTGAAATAATAACAATAACAATAATGATGATGATGATGGAGGATGAGGATATTACGATGATAGATATGTAGTGTATTGTCTTGTCATAAGATAAAAATGTTCAAACAAAACCTCTTTTATTCAAATTTCTTAAAATTATCTATAATGTATGACAAATTGCAAGCTTGTCACTTTAAGCTTTTAGTTATACGATTGTGATGCAAAGTCGCAATATTATAAAATGAATTGGTGATGAAAAGTCCAGAGATGAAATGTATTGGTGATGAAATATCAGGTGATGAATTTTCTGATGATAATCAGATGCATGATGATGAGTCGGGTGATGAAATGTCATTTAACCTTTCATGCTAGGCCTTCTCAATCCAAGTTCATCTCACTTCCTTGGGTAGCAAAACCTCTTTGCAAAGAAATTGTTCTTATACAGCAGTTGTACAAATAAAGCAGTGTTCCAATTACAGACACAGACTACATTCTTAAGAGAATGTTAAGCCACAGTTGTGTACGAACACAAGCCACAGTTGTGTACGAACACAAATCAATAAATAAAAAGTGGGGGGACAAGTTACATGGGATAAAGAGAGATGAGAGATAAAAGGTAAAAGATATAAATTAAATAATACATATTTAAAATCTATCAAATTTAATTCTTCCATCCCTCTTCATCCCATACTGGTCACTTCTGTTTTTGTTTGCTTTTTTACGTGATAAAGGTTTTTAAACTAAAATGTTGGATTTGCCCTGTTTTGTCATATTTTTATTTTGAGTTAGATTATATTCATGTTATGATTAATATTAATATTATCTTTAGTTGTATCATTGTCATTATTATAATTAAAATATATATGTAGTTCCCTTACTTGCATTGACCTTGGAAGTCAAATCTCTTTCCATTGAAGATCTGGTAGTGAGGGTCACCTTTGGCCTCACACTTACCGCAAGGTTCTGGCAAAAACAGACGTTGGAGTAATCAGAAAGTGATTTAACTATCATTGAAAATGAAATAGCATCTTGTGATGAAAAGAAACAATAGACAAGAAAGTTTTAATGTTCATTTTCTCAGTCTGTAATTGGATTTTAAATGATATCTTACAAAATGTATTTTATGTTTATTTCTTAGACCTATTCTAAATTAAACAATTTTAGACAGCAATAATGCGCCCACCCCATCCTTCATGGGGGCAAAATAGCAGAATGGATAGGGCACTGGACTTAATGGATCGAAAGTTATCTGATTCAAATTTATCCCATCCCTCATGGGGGAACAATAGTAGAGTGGATAGGGCCCTATTCTTAATGGATCAAAAGTTATCCAATTCAAATCTACCCCATCCTTCATGGGTGAACAATAGCAGAGTGGATAGGGCATTGGACTTAACGGATCGAAAGTTATCCGATTCAAATCTACCCCATCCTTCATGAGGGCACAATAGCAGAGTGAATAGGGCACTGGACTTTTATGTTCTTTTGTAGATAAACATGAAAGAATGCTCTAAAAATAAATCAAATATAATTTTTCCAATATTTGACATCTAAAAATCAATTCCAAATTTTATAATCATTCAGAAAATATATAGTTTTATAGGTTTATCTTCTTCCATAAGTTTGAAAGCTATCTTTTTTCAACGAGTCAAAATATGAGCTTCTCCTTTTGCCACATCCCCATTTTTCCCAAACAATCACAGTGGCAACCGGTCACTGGCTGAATGTCATATCCGGTGATGCCCGTAGCTTTTTTTGGGTTAAGAGATCAGAAAAGGTGTGTCAACAATTTACAGCATACAGAGGTGAAATGGGAATGGGGTGAAGGAATTTTCTTCCATTAGATTTTAGCCTCGTAATGGAAGAAAGATAAAAGAAAATCAATCATGTCAGTGATCACCAGATCACCATCAAAACTATTTTTTAAAAACAGGGCAGCCACATGTATCTATGTCACATTGAAATATTGACTCTCTCATAATATATCGACGTCATTTCAAAGTCCTATTTTTAAACTTCATGTATCATTAGCAAAGAAAAGCTGCATAAAAAGACGTAAAATTGACGATACTCCCTAAAAAAACCCATCCCTTTTATCGCCATCCCATTTGTGTTAGTGATAACAATAATAAACAAATAACAACATAAATTCTCCCCCATAGCCAACAAATGGTGAAAATCACAAATGAAAACGCATGCTATTTGAACATTGATATTCGTCTCCTAAATCTGTGTAAGCCAATGAAATCGCATGCTCTCCGACCATAAACACAGCACCAATTAAGGCCAAAATAGATCCATAATTGGACATTGTGTTGGCGCCTTGAGTTAATAGCGTCCCTTCACACTTTTCCTACTATCTATTAGTTGATCTGATATATTTGATTGATATCCCATTTATATCGACATTTATCAGTCATCCCAGCAGTGCCAATATATGCAGGTTTCACTGTACAAAAGTTTGATTTTCAGACCTACAATGCTAAGACTTACTGGTACACTCCTTGGAATGTTTGTTCCACTTCCTCCCTGGAGGACATCGACAGGAATAGTGGTTTCTGACGGGGACACACATTCTTTGGTGATCACAGGGAGCAAGGCCTATGCTTTTTAAGCCTTCACAGTGGTTTTCATCTATGAAATGAGCAGGACAAAGGATAAGTTTTTCTTGAATGTCATAATAAAATGCTTTATTCATTACAAGGAAAATGCTTTTGAGTACACCCTCCACCCCCCTCCCAATTAAAAATAAATTAAAAAAATAAATAAATAAATAAATAAAATTCCAGAATAATCCAGGCATGAGCTTTGTGGCAGCACAGCAGAAAGAAATAATAGTTGACAAAATATCTGATACAATAAATTTTAGTAAAACTATGTAACGATGATAAGTTAAATAGACAAAACCATTATATCATACATGAAGAAGAAAAAAGGACGATGGTGTCAAATACAAGGATGAATATCTTTATACATTTAAGTGGGAATTGTGCTTTTAATAGTGATAATAGAAAAATGATACAGGAAGGCAAGGGGTGCTTTTTTATAACAAAACAAGAACAGTTACTTCAGAAAGTCACTCTATTGTCTATCTCACCTGTATTGCAGAGGAATCGGACATGGAAAGTAGAGCAATCAAGGTTTCCATTATCAAGACAGGCGATATCATTCTTTTTGCATTTCATGTCTCCAGGTGAATCTTCATTTGTCATCCATGGGCCGTTTCCAGATTTTCTGGCTGTACATTCTATTCCAATGGGATGAAGGCAGATGTAATCCTGGGGGTATTCAAAATGGGCGACAAGTCTAGATGCAATAATCACTAGATGTCGAACCTTCACTAGAGCCACACAAACAAAATTATATAGCTTCCTTTCCCCAGAGATTTTGTCATTGCACATGTGAACTGACTGACATAAGAAACGTGAGAACTTTGAAGTCATTTCTAATGGGCTACAAGTATACTCATAGCACCCATATCCGTCGGGTTATATATGAGAATAGTCAAATCAGGGACATGTGTTCTAGTTAACTTCCAATCCAACTTATCCATGTTAATCATTGCTAAAAGGTGTCTTCTAATCCAATATCCATGTTAATCATTGCTAAAAGGTGACTTCCAATCCAATATCCATGTTAATCATTGCTAAAAGGTGACTTCCAATCCAATTATCTATGTTAATCATTGCTAAAAGCTGACTTCCAATCCAATTATCTATGTTAACCATTGCTAAAAGGTGACTTCCAATCCAATTATCCATGTAAATAATTGTTAAAAGGTGACTTCCAATGCAATTATCCATGTTAATCATTGTTAAAAGGTGACTTCCAGTCCAATTATCCATGTTAATCATTGTTAAAAGGTGACTTCCAATCCAATTATCTATGTAAATCATTGCTAAAAGGTGACTTCCCAATCCAACTTATTAATGTTAATCATTGCTAAAAGGTGACTTCCAGTCCAACATCCATATTAATCATTTCTAAATGGTGACTTCCAATCCAACTTATCCATGTTAATCATTGCTAAAAGGTGACTTCCAATCCAATTATCTATGTTAATCATTGCTAAAAGGAGACTTCCAATTCAATTATCAATGTTAATCATTACTATTTTTATATTCTACTTCCATAAGACATTATTTTTTTAACAAACCAAAGTTTTTGACGCAGAATTTGATCTTTATTTTAATGTGAAATGTCCTCTAAACGCTTTCTATTAACCGAGGAAACCCATGAAATAAGTTTGCTTCTGAGAGCAAATGTAAGGTCCCATGCAGCGATAATGATGTAAATATAAATGGTAAATAAGTTAAGAAAATAACCATTTTTTTAAATTACCTTGTCACCAGTCTTCTTGTTATTGTCCCTCACTTCAGCTAGACTTGATGGCTCAGAGATTGAAAAATATGATGTGAATACAGTGGGTTTGTTGCCATCTGTTAAAGAAAATCCAAGATCATTTGGTTATCAATTGTTGATTCTTTTGCTTGTAAAATAATTATTGCTTTGCCTTATATTTTAATTAAATCAAATTCAACACAAGAATGAGAAATAGATATTATCTTTGTATATGTAGAAATGATAGATCCATTTTATATCTCTTTTTTTTTAAAGGTATGATGCATGACATTTTATAGGCATAAAGAGATGACCACCACTGATTGGGTTTCCAGTAAGTTATATTTTGTCATTGTTTTTAACTTAACTTTTGGTTAGATGGTGGGGGGTGAGAAAAGGCAAAAGTAGAAGAAGGGAGAGGGAAGAGGGGTAGGAAAGTAGGAGGTTGTTTTCCACTTTATGTATACCTGGAGGCCCACAGACTGGAAAGTACTTCCTGACACATTGATATGTCTTCCACTGCCCACTATTCTTGAGCATTGCAACACATTGTTCTATTAGGTCGTTATCAGCTTCCTGATAAGAGGAGAAAAAAACAATGTGTCACTATACATGGATTACATTAAAGTAAAGAGCATTCTGAACTAGGCATTTCTTCTAAATGTGCTCAGTGCACCATAAGGAGGCTCACCGGCAGGCTATTATTTTCAAAATCCTTAATCACCCACGGCGAACGTGAATGAATAAAACATTTTTTGCTAGCATGCTGATAAGTACTACATTCCACAAGGCAGAAAACTTTTAAAAGGTTAACAGTGTTTTTTTCTCTCTAAAAAGTATATAATTTTAGTAATTAGTAGGGTTTCCCTCCGACATTTTGTAATTTCTTTGGTCTTAAGACCAAAAACTTTTAAATGTTACATTATGAAAAAAGGAGGGGGAACAAAAAATTGCCTCTGAACAATGGGCTAAGTTTGAAAATGGTGCTCCTCTAGATTTAAAACTAGATTATCTGGAGTCTACTACAAGTAAATCTAAATCCAGTTCTTAATCCACCAAATAAAGGACCTTGATCTAGATATGAATCCTCTACAGAGCTCAAATTCCATTCAATAAGGATGGCAATAGTAGCAGTGTGGCGGTAAAGAGCAAAAATTAAAAGAAATGTTTGAAAGGCAGAGTTGTGCCTGCAAATCTGGACCAAGTTGGACTTGATAACGTTGATCGGACCAATTTGGGCGATTGTACCAAGATAAGCATCCTACATATCATCTATTATTTATCTTATTACTGCAAAGCACTTTAAGATGTTCTATCAAAGTAAACAATTATTATTGCAATATGAAAGACCTTTCAAGAAATCAAGGTTTATATTGCAAAGAATCAAAAACCAGAATCAACAAGAATAATTAAGGATGGATGTAAATGAAAGACCTTACTCATACAGTGCAATGCTCTACTTCAATGCCAAATTCACAGTTCGAATATTAGATTTTAGATTTTAAAATCATAGGATAATGACAAATACATTACTGCATAGTTATCTGGTTCCGAATTTGCCCAGTTTTGGTAGAGAACACCTTGATTTCCAGGCCAGTAAAAGCGTTGTGCTGCAGACGTGTATCTCGCTCCTATCCAGCCATTACCTCTGGAAAGAAAAGTTAGGTAAGAAAATATTCAATCTTAACACAGTATACACAATTTAAATTTTTTTTAAAATAAATAAAAAAATAAATCAAATATTAAAATTTCATTTCTTGAGATTGAGATAATTATTGTCATCATCCAATACATGAGTAACATTCCTACATATTTTCCATCCCCCCTGAAAATATTATTTGACAACCAATCGATTCGTTCTAAAATTTTATTACTATCTATAAATAAAGTGTGAGAATATACCCTCATATGCCATTTTTTGTGAATTGAAGAATATGTAAAGTGGATTTTACTTTCTTTCACTTGTTTGTATTGCTCTATTACATCCATCTACCATTTTTAGGAATCTGACTTCAAGTCAATAATCTTTCAATTTCAATTTAATTTTGATATAAATTTAATCATCTCAATAAAGACAATAAAATAGGCAATTACTATAATAGTAAAGAGGAAAAACACATATGTACATTAATATAAATAGTAATGAATCATATTCTTGAAAATCTCTTTGGCCTAGGTCTATGTGATATTCAGCACAAGCCTGATACTTTACCCATTTTATCATCACAAGGAAAAAAATAAGAAGAAGAAAAATTAAGAAACTTCCTCTACATTGTCGACAGTATCCTTCTTTTCTTTTTCTTTTGTAATAAGGATTATCTGCTACATTGGTGTTTTAATCAAATAAGCTTGGTGACCATATTATCAATTGTGAAACTTTAGACTAAGGGCTGAGGATGATTTTCATGGATTCTTCAATCGATATATTCCTAGAGCGAAGAATGGATATTTTTTATTTTCAAAAATGAAAGATAGCCTTATTGATAGATCGTTGTTATATAACAAAAGGCACACCAAAAATGCAATGCAAAGCAGATCTAAAATCACAATACTGTGTCAACTTATATTTCTCTTCAATGTTCAAGTAACATCCAAAAAGAACTGTTAAACCCTAATTCCAAAGTGTATCAAGAAATAAACAAGTGGCGAAAGTCGTTCCATTAGGGAGTGGGAAAGTCTCCCCTAGACTCCACCAAAGGGCGCAGGGATAAATATAGGATTAACTTTAAACATAAGTAGAAAAAGTTTGATAATATTCATCGTTTTTTAGTAGCAGAAGAGTAAAATGAAGTTAACACCATTAACATTGTCATCAATCACTTTGAAAATAACACAACTAATACATCTTATAAGTAATAAGGGCAGAGAAAGATATCTGTACTGGATGAAAAGTACTGATAAGCAGCTGTTCTGCTGTATGCTCCTCAGTGAGTTGAGAAGGTACTTCCATGATATGATTTGCAAGGGGGGCAACTGATGTTAAGTCTGAGAGTCAGTGTAGGTATAGACCATAAAACTCATCTTCATCCCAATCTTTTTACATTTGATTAATTCCGGATGGTTCTCATGGAGTTATTAGTTTTTTAATGGCAAGATAAAAACTAATAGAAAATGTTGAGAAATGCATGGGTACAAAAGAGAAAGAAATGGTCGGGTACTGAAAAGGTTAAATAGAGTACACTATTACATTGTCTAAATATCATTAGGCAGGAGAACAAATATTTACCCAAGCTTTGAAAGAATGCTTTTAACCTTGTTAAGCTGAGCTTCATTGGAAATTGTAACTAGAGGCCTGCCTTGAGCTTTGCAACGCTGTATGGCCTCTTGGAAATTGACTTTTTGGGGTATGCCCTTGAAGTTGTTGGGATCTGAGAAATACAACATATTTGAGGACTTACAGATGACAAAGTCTTGGCTGTATCAGGTCTATTGGAGGCATTGATGCACTAACACAGTTGGATAAAATCTGGCTACTTGCAAAAATTTCTTGATAATACCATAACATGAGTTAAGTCGCTCGCCTACCAAACCTAAGGTCCCTGGTTCAAACCAATGCAGGCATTAATTTTTTCGGGTTTCCATCTGCCCCCTATCCTTAAGTTGCTAGGATAAAGAGTGGCAAGTCCTATTGGAGACAGACTATAATCTCGGAGGTCCCATGTGTATAATATATATGCACGTAAAAGAACCCTTGGCTGTTTACAAGGCAATCTAAAAAAAAAACCTGGTATCACCAAAGTAGTGGACATGGGTGAAACTCAATACAACAACCGCTATTTTCAATGTAATTTTCATTATGTTGATTGATAAATAACCATACATACATATATATATCCTTAGGTAAGACACTATATCTAGTTTGCCTAATTCAATCCAGATGTAAGTGAAAACCACCCAAAAATCTGGAGGCAAAACCCGTGACAAACTGGTATCATGTTCAAGATGTGAAATCACATTGCAATTTCCACTTTATGCCAATGGAACTAGGATAACCTTTATCTCTATGGGCCATGTTGGCTCTTAAAAACATAAATAAGGACTAAAATACTGACAACTCAATGGTGATTGCATACATGGAGGGAAATGATTTTATTAATAATTAGGGGCATCAGTGGCCTAATGGTTAACGCTGTTCAAAATGAGAAACTCCATCAGCATTCATAACAAACAGCTGTCGTCTGGGCAACATAGTGGTATCACTTGGCGTATAATTTCTCGATATCACAGGTTATTAGCAATGTCTCCTTTAATATCACACTTTGTCCCACTTACCTTACTTGACTCAGGTGTGAATGACTACATTGCCATTAACACAGCATGTTTGTGATTGAATAATGTAATTACACCTCATTGATTGCAAGTCTTATCCTATGTGTGTCTGTGTTGCTGTTGGTCAGAGGAGTATAATAGTCATTGAGTATTGTGCAGCACCATGAGCATGACTATGCCATGGATATTTGCTTAATGTAAGAACGACTTAATTCTTCTTTTTATTTAGTTACTATTTTCAAGTAAGATCTAATGATAATCAAACAATTGAAGCTAAACATATGAATACTTACCATATCTGTTTTCCTTGGTATTATCTATAAGAAGAGTAAAGAAAAGGAAAAGATAATTATTCATGTTGCTCAAAAAAATAATTTTGTTTATAGAACACGGCGGACAATTTCCTCTATAAATCGTGCGTTTAAGTTCCTTGTGAGTAGCGCGTCGGGCCACTGACAGGGTAACCGGTGCACGAAGGGGGGGGGGGGGGGGTCCCTAAATCTCGATAAATCTTAT
>JASKDV010133179.1:0-33149 GCA_032466395.1 Aegires albopunctatus | reverse complement strand
TATTCTTTCTGTATTATTTACCATGGTTTTACTTTTATGATCACAGATATGTTTGTTGCTCTTCATAGAACAAATGGGTTTGTATTAAGAATATAGAGCCCTATATTTGAAATGCAGTCCGTTACTATTAATAGAGTACAATTACACCAGATACAAAGTATGTCTATGGACTATTAACTAATTTAAAGGCATTAGTGCCTCTATATCAAACTTAACCTGATACGAAATGACTCCATTTTTGAGAAAAAGCTCTTACATTGCAACAAATAGGTAGACTTTTTAAAGATTTATAGCATTTAAATCATGCACTATAAACTTAATCCAGAAAGTTTTTATTTTACTTCAAATGAACTCGATGATGACAATTACTTTAATGTTACTCTATTGTTACATTTAAATTCGTATAATGTTTGTATAAATAATTTTATTAATTTTTATGTTGTATGCGCTGTGAGATTTTTAATGATTTTTTAGCCCTATGTAAATAAAATTATTTTTTTTATTTTATTTTTTCTCTTAGTCTTATCTTATCCTCCATATTTTAGG
Source organism: Aegires albopunctatus (assembly GCA_032466395.1). NCBI lineage: Eukaryota > Metazoa > Mollusca > Gastropoda > Nudibranchia > Aegiretidae > Aegires > Aegires albopunctatus. The sequence goes on along the minus strand of JASKDV010133179.1, from coordinate 32,603 downwards.
TTTTCTTCTTTGTCCTGTTTCTATCAGGATAAATCTTAGAGTTTCTCATCTTTCATTTCTATGTTTTTCATGGAGTTAAATAATACTTAGGGCTCTATATTCTAATACAAATCCATTATATAAATGTTTACTATTATTTATTATTATTTTTTTTTCATCAGGAACTTCTAATGGATTTCCGAAAGTTTCAAGATATGGTTGAACAAACCATTGATTTAGACCAAGTAAAGAACCATGAGTTTGTCATTAGGGCAGATTTTGATGAGAACTTAACTGGTAAGCCTTTGACCTATAATAGATGATATATTGCCTTATACTTTTACTTTATTAGTTCACTTTAGGAGAGAAGGTAAGAAAAAAACCCACTTAATTATGATAAACAAATAAATGCATTTTATTACATTTTCATAAAGTATAATACCATGTTAAAACATAATACAATTGATTTAAAGAATTCTGGAAAAAAGTATATCTAAAAATCTAATGACAACGTTATTCTGCTTATAAACAAAATTATATCGTATTTTGAATCTCAAAGATTTATCTTTTTGATTCATTTTAATGTATTTGTTCATCTGTCATTCTACCAGAACTTCGACAAAAGATGGAAGAATTGGAATCAAATATAAAGGCACAATTAAATAAGGTAAATTAATTACTTAGGCAGATAATCAAAGGGAATTAAATTGATACTATTAGTTGCTCATGACTTCTTGCAACAATAATTTGCCTCATATTGATAGATTATATGGAGAATATAAAGAATGTTCATGACAGTTCAGAGTAAAAGATAAAAATCAAAATTATTAATGTCCCATATAGCAAATATAAGATGATTCAAATTGATTAGTTTCCTTTTGAAGTTTTGGTAAATTTTTCCTTTTTTCCTATACAATATTACATTTTGTGTTTGCTTTTAAACCTTGATAAATATTGATAGCACAAACTATAATTACAGGTATTATTAAAGTTTAGTGGTGATTTTTAAAATATTCGAGTGAAATAAGGAATTACACCCATGACTATCTATAATCACCATTGGATCACTAAATGTATTCCTTTCTGGAGAAATCTCAAACCAGGTTTATATAATTAATAAAAAGGCAAATTATTTAGCTTAATGCCAGATTAAGATTACTTTAATTATTGATCTTGAGCAAAGTGAACTTAGCGATGAATGGTTTCATTTGTATTTAATTTGTCATTTTATTTTCTAATGTTGTAACTATGACATTCATCCTTTCAGGTTGCAAGGGACCTTAGCCTTGATCCAAACAAAACCTTGAAATTAGAGAGTAATAACCAGCTAGGGTATTTCTTTAGAGTCACCAGAAAGGTGAGGCTAAATCTAGAAAATTTCATCCTAAAATGGTGAAAAATTCATAAAAAAATTGTTTTTTCTTGGCTGTTGTCAGTTGTAGTTGCTCCCCAAGGTTGTCCTTTAATCTCCTTTTGTTTTTGTATGACATTTTATGAGTTTTAATTTACCAACTGGGATTGTTTATCTGTATAGAATCTTGTGGAAATATTCATTTTTACTTTTGTAGGAAATTTTTGCTGCATGCTAGTAGCAAATGAAAACTCAATTGCTTCTTTTGAATTGCTTTTCTTTAACCTTTAATGAAAATTCACAGTCAGGACACCATTTTCTTTAGATAAGTGGTTCTACCTCCCCAAATCAATTGTTTAGAATAGATGCCACTCTTTGAAATAACATCAGTGTTATGTTAAAAATGCCACCATTTTTGCTCCTTTTAGTTTCTGAGGAATCATAGCTTGTTGTCCAAAGTAAAGAATGTGTACAAATAGTGTGATGACCTACCGTATTCATTCATAATAGGGTATAAAAAATGACAGTTTAGATAGAGGATTCACAGAACTTCATAGAGCACGGTCGCCCCCAATTGAAGTGGGTTCTATTAATAAACCTGATGCAACTTACAGGGGACAAAGAGAAATAGGACACGGCACGGGTTTTTTTATTTTTTTTTTATTTTTTTTTTTTATAAAAGTCGTGATGCCGGTAGGCTACCAATTTCATTTGCAGACTCAGAAATAATAATAATAATATAGGCATACACTGTGTTAGCGTACGCATGGTATGTAGTGCCCTTTTTTTCTTTTTTACTGAAAGTGAAACCCGATACTCTACACCATGTGTTCACGGAAACTTTTAATGAACGCACAGGTGTGTCTATTAGAATGAATACGGTAAGTGCACATTGTTAACTATTTATTAATATTACAATTTTTTATTCTTTTAATTTATTTGCTTTTGTTTTATATTGATTTTGCTAATCCTTTTCACTACTTTAATTATATCATGGTTTTCAAAGACTGTCAATCAAATTGGGTCCTTTTGCATACATGTATACACATGGAACCTCCTAGATCATAGTCCATTATCTTCATTAGGACCTGGCAATCATTTTATCCTAGCAGGTGAAGGATAGGGAGCAGAAGGAAACCTGAAAAGGTGTATTTCAAATTCTAGCCTGCACGGTCAGGGTTTGAATCCCATACCTTTGGCTTGGCAGTTGGACATCGTATTCACTGAGCTATCCCTTAGCTTTATTTAACTTTTGAGGAATAATGGCTTTTTGTAGTAAAGCATGTATACAAATTGTCATTATTGTGGTTCCAGGAAGAGAAAGCTCTGCGAAACAACAAGAAATACTACACAATTGACACCAATAAGAATGGAGTGAGGTTCCACAATGCTTCAGTCAAGCAATACAACGAGGAATACCAACAAGCAAGAGATGAATATAGTGAACAACAAAAGAGTGTGGTGGCAGAGGTCATCAATATTGCTTGTAATTATTTTTATCTTTTATTAACTAAAGGTTCTGTACTTGTGCTAAAAACACCAAACAAACAATCACTAAATGAAGCCAGATTGTAGAAATTTTGAAGAACAGTTTAGTCTCAAACTGCAACATTTATGGTAATGCACTTGTGAAAGAGTTATTTAAAGTTTATAGAATATTTAGTTAATAGTGCCTATTATTGAGTTCATTGTTTTATTTCTTTTTTCACAGATCAGATTTTTGGTTTATTATTAATTGCTGATTTTAATAGTTTTGTAGGCTTTTTTTCTTCCTCTTTTGCATAACATACACATGCACACATACAAAAGCTATATTTTATATTGTTTTTAAACCCCAACTTTAATGAATATGGTTACGAAATGAGATGGGAGTTACTTACAATGTTAGCAAATAAGGACTTTGATGTGTGACCTTTTCCTTTTTAGTAAAGAACATAGTAGATTGAAACAGGATATAATTAAAACAGCTGTTAGGTAACACTGAAGCATACTGCCAGTCGTTCTTCGTACACACCAGGGAGTGGAATCTGCTGCCAAATCACATTGTCACTCGTGGGTCAAATGAAAAATTCAAAAAGCATGCTGTCTGCTTATCGACTAACTTAGGGATGATCACGAGAGCCCCACACTCTCCATCATATGCTAAGCATTGAGATACTATGGAGAAAATAAATAGATACAGATAGTAAGGAAATCCACAAGGGATTACTTTATAAATGCAATTTTGGCTCTTCTCTCAAGTTGTATTATAAAGCCCATCGTAGAAATTCTACAATGCAGTCAATTCACATTCAGATTATTGAGGGAAGTTATATATATATGTCTTCATTCATTTTCATCTTATTTTCTTTTACAGCTGGCTATTGTGAACCTTTGTGTCTGCTCAATGATGTTTTAGCACAACTTGATGTCCTTGTTTCTTTTTCTGTTGCCTCAGCTTGTGCTCCAATACCCTTTGTTCGTCCCAAATTGTTACCCAAAGGTATTGTTTAAGCTCCTTCGTTCTCATAAGTTGCAAATTTAAATCAATATACAGTGGTGTCAAGTTATAATAAGCACATTAAAACTAATCATTCTCAAATATTTCCCTCGTTGAAGTAAAAAAATAGCATGATGAAGATGAATCTTATTGGTGTAGATTTAACTTAAGATAAACTCATCTATGCCCATCTCCAAGCTACATTTCTCTCAAACTTAATATAAATGAAAATTTTACTTTGTGTAAGTAAGCCTACTCTGCTGTCTTGTATTGAGGTCTGTTTTCTACAAGTGCTAGTGACGAGTACATTATGTGTACTGTTACATGTCTTATGACCACAACACACCTATTGTGTATGTGGTACCAGACAAGCTGCTTAATGACCTCCTTATCTATCGATAAAGTGTCACGATGCATTGCCTTACTTCTAGCAATAATTTACTCTATCCTGATCACTTAGAAGGCCTACACTTCACACCAGGTAAAAATAGGACCTCTCTTTTTTACATAGGCATCAATGATACTATCTTCCTTAGCTTGAATGCCTTTTTTCAAAATGTTGATTTATCGGATATTTGGCTGGCAACAAGAAAACAATGCGTAGTCTTCAAACGAAATTGATGCTGTGTGTTCTATACTACGTAGAGTGAACTTATTGCATTGGCAAGTCAATTTTCAGTTTGTGATATTTTCAATTGATTATAATCTTTATAATATTTTATTGTACTTTCTTACAATCAGCTAGCCCGCTATCAATAATTCGAAAATTCATAAATTTTTACAGCAGGTTGTAATTTCGTAGTCGTGGTCTAGGTGTTATATGAGCAGGGATCACAGTTTTCCGCGGATCCGCGAAATTCCGCGGTTGTCATCGATGTCGCGGTCGGTGAATCAGAAGGCTCATAATAAGCGCGGAAGGTGGGCGCGGACCGAAAGCCAGCGAGATGGCTCATAAAAAACGAAAATCGCGAACACGACGGAAGACGCGGATGCGCTCTTGTTTGGTTGGAGGTAAACAGGAAGTAGGCTATAAGAATGATTAAAATTCGTTCAAACAACATGTTCCAGTGTCGTAGAATATTTCGGAAGCGGGATATATCGGAATGGTTCCCAAAAATCATGCCACCAGGGCCAGGATAAATCGGAATGATTCCCAAAAATCATGCCACCAGGGCCAGGATCGGAATGGTTCCCATTCGTCCGGTTCCGAAATATCCTGTGACACCAGTTCGATTGGCTAAAAAAGTCTTTGTCTAGATCTAGTCATTGTGCGGGAGCTGTGATGTGCTTTGATTGTGATAGTTTGTGCAGGATTATTGGCTAAGATTTAGAATCAAAACGTTTTTGAAGTTTTAAATTTAAATTGAAGGTTTGGAAATCTGTTTGTTGATTCACAGAAATCTAGATCTAGTTATTTAAGTTGATATTTGATATCGTATTCACACGGACGTAAAAACTTGTAAGCTGTGACAGACTGTGGTGGGTAGATCTATCGAAATTTAGATCTAATTCTAAATCTAGATTTTCTAGATTAGAACAAGAGATTTAAGTTGATATTTGATAGGCCTATTGTATTCACACATGGACTTAAAAACTTGTAATCTGTGACTGTGGTGCTAGAAATTTAGATCTAGAACAAAAAGAGATTTAAGTTGATATTTGATATCGTATTCATACGGACTACTGAAAAACTTGCAAGCTGTGACTGTGGTGTGTAGATCTATCGAAATTTAGATCTAGATCTAGATTTTCTAGATTAGAACAAGAGATTTACGTTGACATTTGATAGGCATATTGTATTCACACATGGACTTAAAAACTTGTAATCTGTGACTGTGGTGCTAGATAGATTTAGATCTAGATCTAGATAGATCTATCGAAATTATATCTAGATCTAGAACAATAATGGCCTCTTGTAGTTACCATGTTGTTACGAAAGATGAAGAGGCTACAATAAAAGAAATTGACAAGGACTGCAAAAATAAATTTAAATTTCAGTGGCTATAAGAAACTGTTTGTGTTAAAGTAGGTGGTGTAGACTTAAAAGTTAGGGTTGGTGACAGCATTGGAAAGATAAACATTGGTGGAAAGGCCAGTTGTGAGTGGTGCCATTCACTCCTTACCTACAAAGGTAAGGGATTGAGCACATTAAAAGAGCACCTGAGGACAGAGAGCCATGTTGCTCAGATAAAAGTCAGACAGACTAACTACGGTCTTGGTAGCTTCGTGCAACCTAGATCTAGTTCTACGTCTCGACCCAAAAATATATTTCCCATTTTCAAGACGTTGTCAAAATCATCCCCTGTTAACCAACCCAGGAACATCAGCCTTCAGCCCCAGCCGAACCTAAACCGGCACCAATTGTGCCATTGGCTGACAGGGTGGCATCCATGGAGGCAATGGTATTAGCCGTGATGGCAGAGAATGCTATTCCATTGACCCTGGCCCCTGTCATCGTCAACTTAGCCAAAGCATGTAGCACAGATCCACAAGCTCTATCTGGACTGAAATTGAGTGCTTCATCTGCTGCCTACAAAATTCGTTTCGGCCTTGCCAAGACAGCCACTATGACACTTGCTGCAGATCTTCAAAACACTCCCTTTTCATTGAACATTGATGAAGCTACTTGCTCAAATACCAAGAAAGTTCTTTCAATCCTGGTTAGATATTTAAAGCAAGGAACAATTAGGGTTCACCATCTTGCATCAGTGGAAATAAACAAAGCAGACTCAGCAACAATCTTCAATGCTGTGGTGGACATTTTTGATAGAAATCAATTACCATGGGAGAATCTCATCTCAGTTTTGAGTGACTCTTGTGCTGTGATGAGAGGCCACATATCTGGTGTGGAAACAAGAATCCGTGAAGGGAAAGCCCCCACTTGCTTGACATCGACGGTGACTCCTGCCACCATATGCAGATCATAGCACAAAAGTTTTGCTCTCCCTTCGATGGAAAGTTAAAAACATTATTCAATGCCCTCTTTACAGACTTCAAATGGTGCTCTGAGTACAAACTTTATCTGTCAGAGATCTGCTCGCTATTAAGTGTCCCTTACACCATACCCCAGATGTGCTCAGGAACACGATGGCTCTCCTGCTATGACAGAGCCCTTGAGACAATCAACCTGATGGATGCTTATCTCATCTTCTACTTTTCCTTCCTTACTGAAAGTGACAGGGACCTGTATAGACCTATGATGAAGGAAGTTCTGGAGCGCCACAGTGTCGAGGTCTTACAGAGAAAGAGGCTGTATGAAATAATGAGGCTTCTTTCACTGAAAAAGGGTTCAAAAGAGGGAAGACAGAGAAAAAAGGCCATAACAGAGACTCTGTTCTATACATCCCAGGATACTAGTCTACAGCTTCAAGTTTTTTCTTCTGTGCTTAGCATTTTTAAGGAATATGTTTGCACATTCCAAACAAAGGCCCCTATGGCTCACAAGCTGCATGACATGCAGATGGAGTGTGTGAGAAAATTTGTATGCTGCTTTATGAAACCAGAGCATATCCCTTCAAATCTACAAAAACTCAAAACAGACAAAATAATTGATCCATCATCTCACCTACCACACTGTGACATTTACATTGGACATATCTGAACTGAAAGCACCATCATCACAATTCATGGACAAAGTTATTCAGGGCTATGTGTCAGCTGCTCAGCTCATGCTTAAAAAACTGCCCACACAGAACAGCACTCTGGTGGCCTTTTCAGCAATGGACCCTGAGCTGACTAATCACGGAGTTGTCATGACAAACCTCAAGATCCTTGTCAGTAAACTAGGCCATCTGTTGACAGATACAGAGAAAGGGGTATATGAAGATGAGGTGAGAGCCTATGTCAATGACAAAACCCTACCCCCAACTTTGGACAGAGTAGACAAATGGTGGGCCCAAGAATCTGTTTCTGCCAAGTATCCCACCCTGTCAAAAGTGACACTGGCTGCATTTACTGTTTTTCATGGCCCCCAGGTGAAATCTACATTTTCAGAAATGTCCAGAATACTCAATAAACAGACAAACAGGTTGTCAATTCAAATGCTCAATGCAATACAGACAATTAAATACGAATTGAAGGCCAACAATACATCAGCACTTATGCTATTCAGAAGGCAAACCCCCAAAACTGACCCAATTGACCTTCTTTTATGCAGGAACATGAGGACTGCCTTCACCTGTTCTGAAAAAGAAAGAATGCTCAACCAGAGGACCAAAGATCTCAGACAGGAAGTGATAAAGAAAGCAGATGAGTCCAGAAAAATTCATGCTACTACTGCTGCTATTAAAAGGACTGCCCTAAAGATAACTCAGAAAGCCAATCTCAGTGCTCACCACAACAAAATCAGTGCTAAGAAATACAGTAGGCCTACAAAATCAAAGTCACTGAAATAAAAACAATCCCAGACTTAAGACTATTGTAAACTTTGTGCTTCAGGGTATCATCTTGATAAGAGGCTTTCTATTTTAAAGCAAAGTATCTTCTTGACTGTGATACCCCTATTTTTAGACTAGATATAGGACCATAATAATATGCAGCATTAATATCACCTCCCAAGCAAAGCTACTCTCACATTGACAGCCATAGATTTTTATTACCGAGTTTCAAAGATCGACAACGTAAAACTAGGTAAGGGAAATGTTTGTGCTTTTGTTTTTGATTATTGTATGTATTGTTAATGATAATGTTTTAGAAAATTCTTGCGGTTGGGTTCATGAGTGTGTTTACCCGATCAACCGTCAAAGTTCAGGGGTTGCAAAAAAATGTCACTGTGATCCCTGTATGAGTGGTGTTAGCTGGATAAAAAGCCCCAAAGCAAAGCAGCAAAACAAACCAAGAAAACTATTAAAAGTGCTTTTACAGTAGACATCATTTAATTGCAGCCGGCAGCAAATCAAGTGTGGTAACGGAAAAACTTAAATTTTGTTTTGTTTGTGTGACGGGGTTATGACTTGACCCTAATTACTTCTTGATAATTTGTTAAGATAAACCTTTCTGGTCAGTCCTAGGGAATTATTTTTAAGTGGACGGCACTGTTTAGACTAGTTTTTTGCTACATTTTTATTTTCATCTTTCATATATTGAGACTAAATAAAAATTCTATTTCCATTTTGTTTTTCAGGAGAAGGTATTATACACCTTGAAGAAGCAAGACATCCATGTCTAGAGATGCAAGACGATGTAGCTTTCATTCCTAATGATGCAACATTTGATAAAGGTGCAAAATTGATATTGGGCTATTCAATTAAGGATATAAAAACTTTTATAGCATGAAGTCAATATACCAATAGAAGATAATTTTAATTCTTAGAAATAAGGAAGTCATAAAATTCATTCTTGATTCTTCAACTAGAATGAAAAAATGCTATTGGAAATTTGAGTATGAGTGATAACTTATTTATTCTTCATATTGTTAACTGATAAAAAAAACCCTTCTGCTATTCCTTAAATACAGAAAATGGAAGCACTTTCTATGAGTATACAGGCCCAATTTTTTAAATTTTAAAGATGTTACCCATGCTAGCGGTTGCATCCGAAATGCAGTATATTTTATTGAGCATAAAGAGCAATATACTGTGATTTGGAAACAAACAAACGGCAGCATTAATTCTATTTAGCAAACATCCGGAAAGTAGTTCATTTTCGTAACTATTATATTAATTTTGTTTTCATTCTCCCATCTTGCCATTCTATCCCAACTGTTTAGGCAAGCAAATGTTTCATATCATTACTGGCCCAAATATGGGAGGAAAATCAACCTATATTAGATCTGTGAGTATTCTTTAAAGGCATAAAACTTTACAAGATTTACCTTTCATTAGGCGGTTCAATTTTATTTCCATTGTTCTTTCTTTTTTTTTAACTTTTAATTTGAGCACCTATATGATGTTCGCACGGACATATTTCAGTGTAATTAAACTTTAGAGTGGCAGATATTCATTGAAAGATAGAAAGGGAAATTTTAAAGTCATTGTGGTATAATGTATTGTTATTATTATTGTTTACTGTGTCAACTGTGTGACCCGGAAATGCTCTACTGCGCGGGAAGCTACATCCAGGACTAGAGCTAACAGACCTGAATAAAGTCTGATCGTCTGGTCCTTTCTTCTTTAATCTAAACATTCCACATGGTGGCAGCGGAAAAATATATATATAGATCTAGTTTTTCAAATTAAAGTCGAACTCAATGTAGATTTCTAGGTCTACATCTCAATCTAGTTCCATACGGTAATCCTAAAGATTTTCTAGATCTAGATCTAGAGATCTTGCTGAAAGCATGACCACGTTTACTGATCTTGAATCTAGTGTAATGACAGGCGAAAATACAGTTCGTCGTCATACTAACTTGCCTCTACCCAAAGCCTTCGACGGCACATCTGAATTATGGCCACGCTGGAAGGCCAGATTCCAACGGTACAGACTATGCTCTGGCCATGAAAAATGTCACAGTGAGCAGGTTGGCACATGGGTGATGTCGCAGATGATATTCTTGCCATCATCAAGCTAGATGAAGCAAATGCAACATATGACGAAACTGTAGCCGGCATACTTTAACTCAAGGGTTCAGCAGTCTTCATTCACAATGTACACAAACTAGCTGACGACTGCAGCTACATGACACTGAAGGACGAACTTATTAGAGATTATATTATTGTTGGGGTCATAGAGGATAAGCTATCTAAAACCCTTCAAGCCAAACAAGACCTCACCCTTAGCGAAGTGATCCGCCTTAGCCGCCAGGCAGAAGCTCGAACAGAGAGCCAGTCTTTTAAGACCGCCAAGTGTGGATCAAGTGCAGTCCAGGACCCAACCCACTCCTCCCAGGAAGTCCTTCCAAATTGTTTCCAGCCAAGCTACGCCTGCGCCTCGACAGTGCGGTTATGCGCCAAAGCCCTTCAGCACAAAAAGGAGTTCTGCCCAGCTAGGGTTGCTACGTGCCATAGCTGTGGAAAAAGGGACCAATATAGCACAGTATGTCGGTCTAGTAACAGAACAGTACAAAAAGTTGAAGTTGATGAGGACAGCGACCCTGATGACATTTTGGGTCATGTCTTCTATGTGGGGTCAGCAGACACTTGGACCGCTGTTCTTAAAATTAATGGTCACCCGAAAAATTTAAGTTCGACACAGGCGCAGCAGTTTCTGTCTTTTGAGAGAATATTAGAGCCACAAAGAAACTTCAGCCAAGTGAATAAGTTCTCAGAGGTTATAAATGGGGTGAATAGGAATGAATAAACATGAAAAATCAATAACTGAATCAAATTTCAAGATCGAAGTGAAGTTCATTTTTTATTTCACTTGGATGTCTATCAAAATCACAAGCATTTGCTAAAGGGATGCACAGAAAGCAATTATGTCATTTTAGCTTCAGTCTAGGTTTTTTTATTTTAATTTCGGTTAGTCATGCACCAAAGACTATCAAATCTCTGGTTATGGATGAGACTCGTTGAAAATTTCTACACACATATTTTAAGGTTATGAGGTTTGTATCTTACAAGTTACATGTGCTTAATACCTTAAGGTGCAATTGTGTCCTAAAGTGTATAAGTGTTATGTAAACATAGCTGCCAACCAGTAGTTAGGATAAAATCATATAAAGCACTATTTGAATCGTGATTGATAATCTTATTAATGCCATCTTGGGTGAACAAGATCTGCTTCAATCACTTCCTCTCCATTAAGCAGGTTTAAAACAGCTATGATGAAAGTGCATCTTTAATATTACAAATGCTGATGTTTCTATTGATTGCTACAGGGATTTTTCTTCTGGGGAAAATGAATATAAATATAAGGCTGTGCAGAAAGTTGGTTTCTGAAAATTTGGTAGCTATGTGTAAGATTTCAAATTATTTTAACATCGCATTCTTATTTTATAGGCTGACGAACTAAGGAGATTTCTTTTGGGCCACCCTTTATTTGTTTTAAACCTAATCGACATCAGAGAACCTAATAACAATGTTAACATTACTATTTGTATTTTCCACTAGAGGTTGTTATTGTCTGTATTCTAGGTTGGAGTGTGCGTCTTGATGGCCCAGCTTGGTTGTTTTGTGCCTTGCACCGAGGCAGAAATTTCTATAGTTGACTCAATTTTGGCTCGTGTTGGAGCAGGAGATTCCCAGTTGAAAGGTGTTTCCACATTCATGGCTGAAATGTTGGAAACTGCTTCAATTCTAAGGGTAAATATAGAAAATCCAACCAGATTGGTTCTTATCTTATGTGTTTTCTTTATGTTTCTGTTATTTAATTCTTTTTTTGCTTTACAAAATTAAAGTACATCTCAATCTAGTATTAATTGATGATTTTTAAGATGGACACAGCTGAAGTGACCAACGCTTACAGTTATTTCAATTTGAGGATTTGGGATTTCTCAGCCGAATACTTAAATGATGAGTAAACTTTACGCAATCCTTAGTTAGCCTATGTCCAAGTTTGCAGTCATAAGTTACACAAGCGTTTCTGGCCTAATGAATAAGCCATGTGCAAGTTAGACTTGTGATACCCCTGTGATACATTCGCCACTCAAGCCTCGATACAAAGCAAAAACTCGTTAATCACTAATATGACTAGTTTGATGTGAATACCAACGATTGCAAAAGACCATGAATTGATTGGGGAAGCTTTGCAAAGTGATAATTTTCATCCAATAGTGAAAGTAAAGAAATAATTAAATACAGATCTAACTAGCATTGTTCCATTTGGTGACCTACTTTCTGTCCTCTTCATCGTAATAGCCATTTGTTAGAATTCAAATTTGCAGAATAATTTACTTTCTCATATCCTCTTTGAGAAAAGGCCTTTCATTGAAATTGACATTCATATATCGTATTTGGTATTTAAATAATACGAGTAGGCCCACACTGCTGAAGCAATTATTTTATCAACTGCCGCAAATATTAATTTTCTCCTAAACCGGCATTATACCTGTGGACTATTGCCTTTTACTCTTTACCGTACAATATACAGTCTACTTACTAGAAGATTAAAGAGGGGGAGAGGGGTCGTGTATGTGGTTTCTTACAACTTACATCGAAAGGGGATATCCCCATACAATCCGTCACACGAACGTGCTAAAATAAAAATAATTACCGGCATTTAGGTCACGTTGACATTGGTGACCTTTTTATTGTGAGCTGTATATTATGATTGTGGCTGAGGTGGGGGTGGGAGGGGGATAATATAATCCTCATACAGCCTTTGCCCATATGATTAAAAAAACAATAATAATAAACTTTTGTAGGCCACCAGCAACCTGGTACTGGTAGCATAATAATATATCTACAACATATTAAATCTACATAGCCGATTATGTAGACTGTGACAACATATTAAATCTACATAGCCGATTATGTAGACTACGAAACTAAAAAACGCTAGCATCTGACATTGGAAATCCGGTAACAAGCATGATTTGTGATTTAAATTTAAAACATTTTTTTTTTAGGCTTGTAATAATAGTTTTCTTAGAGTTTGTATTAATTTCATAGCAGGAACCAAAGTAGATGGTGCTGTCGGTAGGTAAAAAGCAAACACCGGCTGCACCACGGAGTTAAAGTCTTTTGGACCTAAAGCATGCCTGGCTTCCTTAATTTCTTTTCTTTTTTTATTATTATTATTATCTTAGCTGTACTTCAAATTTCAGGTAGTTGGTTAGCCATTCTATAAGACTTTAAAACATTGTAGTTTTGCTTCTTAAAATGTTGTAAAACATAACTCAAAATATTTGAATTGGATAACAACTGTTCTTGCGTTTCAATACTATAAATGTAATAGGTAGCAAATTGAAAATAGAGTGCAAACTTGTCTCACGTCAAGAGTAGCAAATCTAACGCTCAGTTGGTTTGAATCTCTCCCACTCAGCTCTTTGGGTTGGCAGCTCTGCTCACGCTTTGGCATGTCCTCTCACGCCTAGGCCATAAGATCTCACACCTATCACAAAGTCAGTGAGTGAAAAGTCTAAATAGCCGTTGGACGTATTTGTCATTCTTTTGTAAAAGCTGTGCGGATGTGCATTGCATCGGATTAAAGATCTAAAGTCCACTCTTGCTTCCCTTTATTGAACCTTTATTGAACTAGAGATGTAGATACTATACAGAGGGGCTCATTATCATTGCACTATTTTTCTTGAATTACCCTCATTCTCACATACACCCACATTTACTCGTTACCGCATTGAGTGTATGTAGCTCACACACCTAGCGCTTTGACAGATGGGAGATAGGAGATGGACAATTTTATCATACAGTCTTTGCCCATGGTAAAAAATAAACGTTAGTAAGTCACCAGCATTGTGGTATTGGTAAAATACACTAGTTTCTGACATCAGAAATCCAGCAACAAGCATGTTGTGATATCTTTATTTATATAGGATTGTAATAATAGTTTTCATAGAGTTAGCATTCATTTCATAGCAGGCTTCAACAATGTGTGGAATGTGCAATTCTCAAAGCTGCCCAAGGCATAGATTCTAGCTGATAGTTAGCCGATAAAAACCAAACAGCACCAAAGAGTTCAAGTCTAATCTATTTTGGAATTAAAGCGTGCATCGGGCTTCCTGTTTTATTATTATTATTTTTATTTATATTTATATTTATTTATTTTTTATTTTAATTTATCATAGCTGTACTCTAAATTTCAGGTAGTTGATTAGCCATTCAATAACTTAACATTGTAGTTTTGCTTCCTTTACCTAATTAAACGGCTATTTTGATCACAGAAATACAATATTGTAAAACTAGTTAAATTTGTTTGAAAAGGATAACAACTATTCTTGTGCTTTAATACTATAAATGTAATAGGTAGCAAATTGAAAATGGGGCATAAACTCCATTGTTTTTTTTGGTTTTTTTTTTTGTTGTTTTGTTTTTTGTTTTTTGTTTTTCTCAAGCCTTGCTTAAGTAATGGACATATCTATATAAAACATTATCCCCAGAGTGCTACGTCAGATTCCCTCATTATCATTGATGAACTTGGAAGGGGGACTTCAACGTATGATGGTTTTGGACTTGCGTGGGCAATTTCTGAGTAAGTATTTTACTTACTAACTAACAATTGTCTGTTAGGTCCAAATTTATTTAATACCTTAGTATTTTGCATTTTTTGTTGTTAGGGGGATTTTAATGATCCTCCCTTTATCAACATTTTAAAGATTTGTTCATCACCACTCTTTGGTTGATTAGTGATTTTTTTGTTTTTGTAGGGATGGGCATGGTGGTTGGGAGAATATTACAGTAGAACCTGTCCATAATGGTCACTTAAGATCACAGAGAAAAGAGACCGTTATAGACAGCTTGCCGTTATGGGGGAGAGGTTGAGCAGAATTGTTATCTCTATGTTCCCATCCAATAATATACCCCTATCATTTTTGTCTATTAAGTGACTGCTATGAGCATGTTTAGTGGTCATTATGTCACTCAAATGACTGGATGGGACTGCATTGGACAGGTGACCGCTATGAAGAGGTTAAAAATATAGGAAACCGGCAAGGGTGTCACAGACCAGTGACTGTTATAGAGAGGTGACCGTTAAGGCAGGTGGAACTGTATTTCTTAACTTGGTTTTGTTTCTTAGCAGTGTGGATGTTTTTTTGTTTTCTAATTGTTTAGATCCTTTGCCTCTCTTAAAATTTGAAAAGTTAGTGTATTTTGTTTCTTTTCTTATCTCAGATACATTGCCACAAAGATCAAGGCATTTTGTTTATTTGCAACTCATTTCCACGAATTGACAGCCCTGGCAGATGTTGTGGAGACGGTAAACAACCTCCACGTAACAGCCTTGACATCTCATGAAACCTTGACCCTGCTATATAGGGTTAAACCAGGTAGGAGACCCATTAGTTGACTAAGGCGAAAGTAAATTATGCAGAGATGCATACTGGTATGGATTGTCCATACTTAGTATGGCAAGTTTGGGCAGGTAACAAAAGTATGCAGGCACGGAAAAGGGTTGAGGAAGTACGGTCGTTTATAATGTTATTCAAATTCTTTTAATAAAGGCAAAGGGACAACATAGGGTCAGTTTTATCTATGTTTATGTTATATGGTGAAAAGTTTTTAAATTTACAACAGCCATTCCAAGTAACTTGATGTGAAACTTCTATCTGCCGCCAGTATTTAAAATAAAGGTAGTGAGAGGAGACAAAATAATAAGTTATAGATTTCAACATGTAAATGGTAGAGTAGAACACACTTAAACCAAAACTGAAATTTGACTCCCTGTTTTTTTTTTTCTATGTCTTTGTTATGCTCCTAATGGTAAACCGAACCGGATTTGACCCTCAACGCAGCTGAACAGAAATCCCAAATCTACAATATTGTAATGTGATGTGAAGTTATAGAGATAAAAAAGTATAGAAACAATGGACAACCAGAAACGGTTATCTCTCCCCATTCCATTCGCTCAATACACACACACACACGCACACACACACACAATCAGTCCACTCTAGTTTATGGCCAGCGGCAGTCGAGGGGATCGTAACTAGTGTAACACACATGTGATGCTCTTCACGCATACTCAGCTTTATTTCTTCGGTCCCAAACATTTTGGTTTAACAGTATTCTACTTAATACCACTCCAAAATCTGTAATCTGTTAAAACCGGTTCAGACCATTGCAACCCACCCTACACATTTTTTCTTTCACTGTATTTGCAAAAAGACCTGATTTCAATAGAGTGTGAGGCAATTGCGTAATTGCTTATATTATCTTGAAATATATCATATATCATGAGTTTAATTTTCTAACACATTTATGTACCTCTTTCTCTTTTTTATTATATCCTTACTCCACCAACAAGGTGTGTGTGATCAAAGTTTTGGAATCCATGTAGCCGAGTTGGCCCATTTTCCCAAACATGTTATTGAGGTTTGTATATTACATCTGCGTAATACATTAAAATGCATTTGTGTCCAAAATCAATCTTTAAAGGTTGGCAAAAAGTTTTTAAAAAAGAAAAAAGAAAAGAAACATCTATACATAGACACTCAAGTTTGCAAAAGCCTCTAGAACTGAAACATAGTTATAATTGTGACATTAAACTTACTTTATTAAGTTTTGACTTTCTCAACTCCTCTCTAGAATGAAAATTTCACCTTTTTTTTTTTTTTGCTAGCTCTTATTTTGTTTGTTGGGATAAAGGAGGTTAGTTGTTCATTCTAATCAATTTATCGTTATGAAAAAAATTAGTAATGATAAATCAGGTGAGGATAGGATGTCAATTTCCTTTTTTTTTTCCCTTTCTTTTCCCTTATAAAAGTTATAAATCTTTTGTTTTATCGTGGATTTAGTTTGTTTGAAATGTGAAATGGAAGATAAGCCTTTGCTACCACTTCAAAAATTGTATTACGTTATTCCATCTTGTATCCTATCAAAATGAAATATTTAACGTATTGTCATTGAGTGTATATATTCAAGTTGTTTTCCTTTTTGCTGATAGGATGCCAAAGCCAAGGCTAATGAACTTGAAGATTTTATGACTTTAGGAGTGGAAGGCACAGATCTTGCTGGGGATGGAGAGCCTGCTGTCAAGAAAAGAAAATTGGCTAAACAGGTAAACGACGTAAACCATTTATGTCATTTGCTATGTCATGGTCTAGTGAAGGGGTTTGCTATGTCATGGTCTAGTGTAGGGGTTTGCTATGTCATGGTCTAGTGTAGGGGTTTGCTATGTCATGGTCTAATGTAGGGGTTTGCTATGTCATGGTCTAGTGTAGGGTGTGGGTTTTTTAGTTTCTTTATGTTAAATTTTCATTACAACCTTTTTCATACTTTGGGTAAAGACGTGGTCAATCCCAGGATAAAAAGAGAAAAGTAAAATTTACACAAAGTGACTTATCTGGACTAATTTGTTAGTTAGTTATTTGGAGTTTAAGGGCTCAGTCAACCACTAAGGTTATCTCAGAGCCTATGAAAAAGTAAGATTAAAAGATAAAAGCAGAAGTAGAAGAAGTAGATTTTAGAAGAGGGGAAAAAAAGTCGCCACGGAGGAAAATAAGTACAATACATATAATAATAAAGATAACTAAATGGAGAGATGATTTACAACAAAAAACCATGATTTTAAAAACAAAAAACCTAAATAACGATGGCCATCAAGCCCCCAAAAATGCACTTCAATGCAAAGACCACCCAGGATTTTCTTAACGCCCTTTGTGTACAAAAGTACTCTGTCCCTCTAATTTACAAGTGACCCTGACTGTATAGTCGAGCAATGCACATAAATGGGGGGTGGCCACCAGCTGTATGCCTCCTTCCCTCTCTCCCAGCAAAACCTCCCTCCTCTGAGGGAACAAAACAGCCTGATAGACAGAAGATAGGACAGATTGGAGAAGAAGCTCCTGTTCCCTTGGTCGCCTCTTACGACCGGCACATGGGGAAGCATTGGCCCTATTCTTATCCTAGGAACCACACAAGTTGAGAACCCTGACATTTTTTGTGTGTTAAAGAAGCAGTTTTTAGGTTGATTGTTGAATTTATTATTTGGCTCATAAATATTTCATTTATATATCTCCTTTTTATAGTATTTATTATAATTGTATACATTAATTTTGTTAACCTTTACTGTTTTAAAACGTAAATAATTATCCTTTATTGTAAGAATTCATCATTTATTTCACTATGTGCACTTTATCTTTATTTCATATTTATTAAAGTGTAAATTGACATTCATGAAAAACATTTTTAAAATACTGGATCCCTCTCCTAAAAGTCATATTATAATTACAATGAATTTCACATTTTCTTTACAGGAAGGTACTGAAATCATCAATGATTTCATTTCCAAGGTTAAAGCTTTGCCAATGAAATCCATGTCTGCAAATGAAATTTGGATGGAGATACAGAAGTTTAAATCGGAGGTCAAAGAAAGAGACAATCCCTATGTAAATGATATTGTTGCTAGAAAAGGGATGCTGTAGTATGTATGACTTTTAGGATTTCAAATTTTCACGACTAGTAGCAGTACTAGTAGAAAGTGAACTAAAAAGTCGCCATGAGACTGACTCCTTGTTGCAGCTGATTAAGTTTCCATGTGAAAGAAATAGCTGTGTGGTGAAGAAATGCTCTGAGAGTCGGAGTCATTTCTACTATATTTTTTTTTATCACAGATGACATTAATTGTTTTAGGACTATAATTTGGGGGTGAATTTTTACCACAATTAATACAGAAAACAATGTATTTGTTAATTGTCCACAACAAGTCTAGCTGTGTTAATGGAAGCTCTCAAAGTAATCATATTTGGAACAGGATGTCTTATAGATGTAAGTCCTGAATTTGCTTTAATCAGCATAGGTTGAATGATATGAAGCCTTAAAAACATTGCTCATTTGTGCTGAATGGTAAATTTGGAAAAGTAACGCACATTATTTGATTTTTTAAAAATATATGCATTGTAATTTGAATTACAGGCTAATTATTTTGTATTTCAAAAAGTCACCTAAAAAAAAAAAATACAATAAAATTCGTTGCATGAACAGTATAACAAATTTTAATCTGAATGTTGTTGCCTATTCAGTCGTCAAATACATTTTTATTTTCATTAAAATGTTTCTTTGTTTTTTTTTTTCTTTAATGGCAAATTTAAATCAATATTCTCAGACTCAAATAAAGCATTTGTATGAAATTATAGTACTGTACACTCGCCGTCAATTTGCATCACACTCGATAACAGAATGTTTTGGATAAGGTCATGGTGAACTACTGTGCCACTGGATAGCGTCCCCGGGACTTCGCTTTGCATCAAGGGGCAACAGTGTGATGAAACGAATAATTCTCAGTTTAAGGCAAAATTTGCCGATGGGAACAAAGTTTTCTTCATTTTGCCAATAAGCATTGATGCCAATTTTCATTAGCATGCCATACTGTCTAGTCAATAATCTTAGCAAAGGGTCTGATAACTCAACCAAAGCTAGACAACTCTTGTCAAGAGGAGACAACCAATAAAAATCTAATTTCTATGGGATAGATTTGAAAGCTAAATCCTGAACTGTAAAACCAAAATGACACACAGTGTGAGGCTGATTATTGTACGAGTCATCTAAAGCGTGTTAAGCATTGACTGCTGCTGGTCTCTAATGTGGCAGAGGGAAGGTTTGGAGTGGTATGGAAAGAGACTAAATAAATTTACAATGTACAGCAATTTTCTAGAAACGACCATGCGACTGTCCAAAATTAATAATAGTTAATCCAATGCCTTTTAAACCCATGGTATGATACTTTGTGTATTAAGTCTGAAGAATCCTCAATCAAGGTAAAGGGTAGGAGGGTGAGAAAGATCGTCACTATTTAACAAGTTCTTTTTTTCCACATGAATAGCGTTGCGGAGACCGGGCCTGTATAACAATTTGAATTCTATGAGTGCTAATGTGTCCAATTTAGTCACTTGTCTCCGCTTTCCTGGTCTTCCATTTCTCAAATGAGTCATCCATGGAATTGTGAAATCTTAATTTTATCTCAGTAATGCCAATGTAGAAGTTACAGTAGCAATCATTGACCCAGATCTTTCCAACGATGTTTATGTTGAATCCCATTTGAGGGAGACACTTGGAAGTCAAAAAAAACCATTCAGTAAGGCCAAAAGGGTTTATTTTTAGTAATATTATTTATTATTGTTATTGCTACACAGTGGTTAACTAAGTAAAAATGAAATTGATTTAAATTTGATTAATGATTATAACAAAAGACCAAAAACCCACTTTCATTTTCTCTTTCTCAAGTTTCTGTCATTCCTTTTTGCCTTTCTCTCTTGTCCTCATTTTCATTCTCTCTTCATTCCAATGAGAATTATGTCCTTTATCACATACATCAAGAATATCCATATCCTTTGCAATACAAGTCATACATACATTGTACAATAAATACAAGGCAACTTTATTTAACTGATCAATGGTGGACCAAACGGAATGAAGGGAAAAGTAAGTTTCAGAAGGGAGTTGAAGAATACAAAAGATAGTGGGGGAAAACAATTGGTTCCCATTTTCTCAGCCTTATGGTCGAATTGACACTTTTCAGTGCATCCTTCAGATGATTGAGCCTGCCATGGCCTACCTAATCCTAAACATTTTATTTATATATCTCTCCTCAATGAGTGCTTGTTGAAACCCATGGCAGGTGGAGACTTCCAAAATACTAATAATAGTATTAATACATTAGAGTTGAGAGAGGAGTCGTTTTCCCATTTTAATAGAATTTGCAAAACAAGATTATATTATGTGTTGAAATTTTTGAGTGCTCCATCATCAGGTACAAACATGTATGATCAAACAATATATGTTGCAAAAATATACACAAAAGCATAATCTATTCTAAACTACATAGGCATGCCATAGAAAAAAAATTAAAAAGAATAGCAGCAAATTGTATACATCCATAACACTTAACTACTTCACAGCATAGCAAAGCGTAGTAACATCTCAAAAGAAAGCAATACAGGAACGCAAAAGTTTTAGTATGAGTGAGGTATGAAAGTTATATATTTCCTTCATTTTGATAAAAAAAATTCATCTTTTCATTATGTTTAAGTGAAAAATTTAACACATTTCCTATTTTTTGCATGAAATATTGGCTAAAACTAAAAATTAAAAACTCTTAAATTCAAACTGAATACACTGATTAGAAAAATAATACATGCCAAAGAGTAAGAGAGTAGGAAATTTTTAAGGCACTAAGGATTTCATAGATGATGTCGTGCTTCTTAATTTTTCATTCGTGCCAGGCTTTTCTGTTTTAGTTAGACCAAACATATATGTGCATCAAATTCAAATTCAAATGTTTTTGAGATGTATAGAAAATTTTGTCAAATCTTTTTCGTGAAATTTATTTACTCAAACAATTCTTTTCAAAACTTTGTTAAAAAAGAGTAGAAGTATGTATATCAGAAATTAAGTACCATCAGTAGTAAGTGCCCACTAAGAAATATTTTTACACGTAGGCCTACCTCTTGATTCAATAAACTAAAAACAAAAATGGAATCTATCCAGGATGACTTTTACATGAAACAAGGGAATGAATGTTTTGAAGTAATTATTATAAAATAAGGTGTAGTAAAAATGCCCACTTGTTCACTAGAAGATAGAATTCGTTAATAAAATGATGACAATGTCTAATAAGGAGAATGCTTAGAATGATTAATTTGGATAATTAATACACCATTGACCTACATTGCAAGACTTGATGTGGGTGACCTCCTTTATCAACGAAAAAATTTGTGAAGAAGGTCATTCCATAGTTTCAAGATCCCATCCGTTAACATAGTCCAACATGTACTGATATTTCTAAAATAAATTTTAATGTGAAGGCATTCCAAATTAACTGGCATGTTGATTCTGTTCATGATTTGAGACAGTGGGCAAATAAATTTAGTCAGTACAATTAATGTTTAGTTAGTTATTTGGAGTTTAAGGGCTCAGTCAACCGCTAGGGTTATCTCAGAGTCAGAGCCCATGAAAAAGTAAGAGAGATTCTTGTAGATACACAAATATCATATTCTGTTTTGAGATTTATTTTAAGAGAAAATTTGAATCTAAATTCTAATTATCATACTTAGCACATATCATTATCATGTATTTATTTGATAGAATATCTTGAAATGCTGAACAACTGTTACATGTATCATAGTCACATTTTATTTGCATTTAAATAATATACCAAGTACATAATATTGTGGAAAAGGAAGAACTAGGTTGTTTTGTTCATTAATAAATAATAGCACTTATTTTCTGAATGTTACAAAAATAATAATTTCCAAGGGGCAACATGGCTGGTTTGACTCCAAATTAACTATAGCAAAGCTTGAAATGTATTTAATGGTCTTTATACAGCTGTGGGGGTCTAAATTTGTACAAACCAATGTAGATCTATACCGGTACATTTGATGTTATTTTGATAAGACATTGTAGAATTGTTTTCAAATCTTTTATTTTTTTTTAACGAAATATTGAAAAGTAAAATAAAAAACATACAAGAACTATCCTCAGCATAACTCATTAGAATCATAATCTCCACAATCTTTTGCATTGTTTTCTCTTAAACTTAAAAAATTGTTGATTCATCAATGAATGTGCTAATCGTTTTTATAACAAAATTTTTGGGGAGCATTGAGTAAAATAAAAAATAAGTATGATAATAATTGTGCCACAGGAGTTTGATATAACAGAGTTAAATTTGGTTATTGCTAAAAATGAAAATGAAAATGCACTATAATCACATATTTTGCAAATTATCCGTCAAGATCCAGATCCTGTCCTTATAATCTTATATTGTTGGTTATTAAAACATTTTGTGTCACTTCTATTTATTAAGCACTTTATCAAAACTTAATAGTTATAATAGTGATATCCTCTTTATTTCGTGACTTTATGTAATAAGACCTTACAATACATTTTAAGTAAGGTCACTTATAAAAAGGTAGACAGTCTAATCTAAATCAAATATGTGAGGGGTGGAATAAAATTGAACTGGATTGGAAAATGCTGAACATTTAAATTTTTCGATATTGATTTTTATCTTATTTTCAATACAGTATGAGGAAAAACGTTACTATGGTACTAAGAGTAAGAAAATGTGATACAAGATTCCACACCTTATTAATGTATTTCTTCAAGAGTTAAATAGTAATCATAAGACACTGGTATGACAACTGCAAATTTATGTGGAGAAAATATCAGGGTAACTCTATCTGCAAAAAGATTTTGAGAAGACTGGACATAATTACAAAGTTTATAATAGTAATATAGAGTACAAAAAGTAATGGTCTGAAGTCTTGTTAGTTTATATGATTTACTCAAAAAGGACAATCAAGTTGCTAATAAATAATAATACAATGAGATTCAGAGCGATTAGGTATTCATCAGCAATTTCCATTTCTATTTCGGATTGTTAAGTCCATTGGAGGAAATGTATGACTAAATTGACAGTAACGTGGCAACATTTAACAAATTTTGTTTCACTTTTCAATCACTCAGTCAGATTCCATAAATACCACAATGAGACATTCATCTTACACAAACCTTCCTCTTTTTCATACACCATTTTACCAGTGAGGCTCTTTCTTTATATACTATAATCAGCATAATGCTTTTTTCTTTCCCGTGTCGTCATTCTTGCATAAAATAAAAACAATCATCAAGTACCGGTACCAGAACAACCTGGACTAACAGCCTATACTATAAGTAAAATCTAAAAACGACTTCCTCCTACTATTACTCAATATTTCTTTATATTGATAGCAATAGCATACACATGGATTATAAGCCCCAAATCAACCAATAGATTTTCCCATTTTGTGATAAAATTATCAAATCAGTAATAAATGAAAAGTTTAAGTGTTAAAATTACATGCAATTTGACATATCATTTTATAAGGCACCTCTATTTAATTGTAAATGTCCCTTTTAAGGGGTCTTCAAAGATCATTATAATAAGCAGATGCAGAAAGATATCTTGCTGTAATAGTATTAATATTATGAAACACTTCTTTGAATGAAACAGTAACAATATCACTGACATCGATTGAATTGCAGTATATGCCAAATGGAATACAATAAAGGCATATTCCGCACTTCATTTGACACCAGTATTAATAAACAAATTACGTAGTTAAGGAATGTGGCCAGCTTTGTTGTAATGTATTAAGAAAAGTTGCAGTGTTGCAGTTCTGCATTACAAAAACTGCAGTTCTTGATCACAGTAGAGTAGATGAGCTGAAAAATTAATTGATGGAGAGAGAAAGAGAGAGAGATAGAGTAGGTGAAAAATACTAATTCTTGACACTAGGAGTACCCATGGAAGATCGTAGAGGGAGCTGAGCTTCTATCCATTCATTAGGGGTGTCTATCATAGATTGCCAGAGTTCTATCTCTTCACCTCTTGCATCCATCCAATCTATGGATTTTCCCTCAGAATCACCTGGATAAAGGACAGTGGACATAAAGTTAGTTTAAGATTTAGATTTTATATTCCAATGGAGGTTTTCATGATGTTAAATGCAAGAAGCCAGATTGTCCCTATAGTCCCCATTTTCTACAAATGCATCTTAATGTTTCATCAAGTCAATCGTTTTAGTTGTAAGTTTTTGGAGCTTTGAAGCATGATATTAATGATATCACATTTTGGAAGGGAATTTTGATTGTCCATCTCAGAATTTTAAACATCCAGCTGTTACATTATTTGGGGGAGTGGGTAGCTCAGTGGTTAAGGCGCTTGCCTACCAGGCCAAAAGTCCCTGGTTCAAACCCCTACTGGCTTGAATTTGAAATCCAAATTTTGTTCAGCACTTCTTCTGCCTCCTATTCTTAAGTTGCAAGGATAAAGAGTGTCAAGTCCTATCGGAGATGGACTATAATATCGGAGGTCCCATGTGTATATTATTCACATGTAAAAGAACCCTTGGCCATTTACAAAGCAGTTTAGGAAAATCATGATATCACCAAAGTTGTGGACATGGGTAAATTCAGTACAACAACAATACAAATTAAACAACAACGAAAGTTACATTGTTTAATTTAGCCTTGCATATCTGACAAGATCTTCAAAATTTCCATCCCATTCTGAGAACCAAGATCCTCAAAATTTCCCATCCCATGCTGAGAAAGATGACGTAACATGCAATTTTTATGCCTTTTGATTTTTGAAGTGATTTTTTTTTTCTCAAATTATAAGTAAGTACTTTTTTGTAGACATAATAACTTGGCAGCTCTTTTTTGTAATCAATAAATTATATTACCTCAATTTCAATAGACATTTAAAAAAGGTCCTCTTAGTCTTACTGCAGATGATTACCTCCTAAGGGATTTTTGCAGTTGCGCTCTAGAATTTTAAAATTTTCTTTCTATCTGTCTTTCACCATTTATAACTCTTATCAAAATTCAAACGATGCTCTTTACAAAACTCCTTTTTGATACGAACACAATTATATTACATTATTGCATAACTTGATCATTCTCTGAAAGAAGCCATAGAGCAATTTATGAACCAGGGTGGTTATATCTTAAGCTGATTGAACAGGCTTAGCATCAAAATGCACAGTTGTGCCAAGACAGCTGATTGAATCAGCTTGAGGGACTCAAACTCAAAGTGTAAAAGTAGACGTAAATCATTTCATTCTCATTTGCCTTATCCTTTCACATCTCACCTAGTCCCAAGTTGAGACGCACACCCCCAAGGAAATCGTTGCTAGATAGCTTTTCATAGTCCCACACCGTCAACTCAATGCCATGGTTTTCTAGCTGGTTCTCATCCACATTATCAAAGACCAGGGTGTGTTGCCATTCGGGATTGGTGTTCTTCTTAATTACTGGAGTCTTCTGTTTGCTCTGGTGGGTTTTATCTGGCAAGAAGTAGCTGGAATAAAATGAAACAACTGGTTATCATAACATAATACTAATATCAAATGAAATCAGCCTATAAATATGATGAGCCTCAAGTGGTCAATAATTTTTCAACAATCTACAATAATTAATTGCTTGTCTTATTCACATCTGATTCTCATGTACCAATGAATAAGAAGTTTGAATAATTAAGATAAAGAAAAAAGAAAATTGATAATAGAACCTAATTACAGAGGATGAAAATGTGAAGAATGATCAAATATTGTACACAAAATGACAAGGATTACCATGATAGCTTTGGAAGGAAATGCTATATATATGCATTTAAAATTTATTGTAACAAAACATCTGTAAGATCCCCATTTTAAATCGTTCAAACTTCTAATACTTCCTGCAATATTTTGCAGGCCTAAAATCATACCATCATGTATTTTAGAAAGAAAGGAAGATAAAACAAAAATAGAATTGGATAAACATTCTTTTAATATGAAAATAACTTGATCTAAATTGTCATCAATCACCCATAAATCTAAACAGTATGTGTTATTGAGCACTTTGGACTGTGTACATTTTGTTTCCTAATTATAATATTCTTTTACACATGTATCATATCATTACAGTGTCCTTTTATAACTAAACAAACTGAACTCCCGTTGCACGAACAGATTTTCATTTGAACTTGATAATAGAAATGTAAATGTAAATATTGTAATTAAGGAAGGGAGAAGGAAGTAGTGTGATGAATAGTGGGTGACAATAAATGTTAACATGACTTTTCTTACTTTGATCAGATAGAGAAAGATGACTATTCAAACATAGAACTTATAAATGAACTATTTATAATATAGTATAGGTGCAAAGAACAATTATTATACTTTCATACACAGCATGTCGTCGTCGATAGAGTCGTAAACAAAAATGCTGTAATAGGCACACAAAATCCATTTTTTTGATCTTTAATAATAAATTGTTGTCTTAAACATTCTCGGGACATACACGAAAGATCATGGAAAGTTTCAACTTAAAGCATTCAGTGGTTTAGACACCTATTCTGACTGGAGGGGCTGTTGTTTTACGACACTACGCCAAATAATATATAGAGATAAAATAAAGCTTTTACCCTTTGCAGAATGGATTTGATCCAGCACTTCCCCTCATAGCCGTAAGATTCTTTGCGTTTTTAACCAATACATGTAATTCTCCCAGGCCTGAAACCTCAGCTCGGCCTTTGCTTTTGCTTTTTTTGCTGCTGGGTGCTTTCTTCTCCACCATATCAGCCGGTACATATTTGATAGCGATAAACAGGTCTCCTTTGTAGGTCATTAATGATGTGTCTTCAGGGGCAGCCTGTGTATACGAAAGAAAACCATATTGAAATAAGGTAACTCTGTAAAGGAAAATCACGCTTTCACAACAACAACAAAAAACCCAACCCCCAAAAAATTTGTAATTGTAAATAAATATACAATTTTAAAAAATATTTTTGTTCAAAAAATCATATTGTAGTTTAGGATCATTCAATTTGTCATCAACAATTCAAATAAAATACAACTTGAGAGAATTGTGACTTCGACAGTCGCTCTAAATTTACAATGAAGTTGTACTTAGTAAGTAGTAAACTAACATTAAACAAAACATTCTCAAATTAGAATTATATAGTTAATATGAAAGCCTTTTACTCTATCAATCCCCAAATGCAAATTTAAAAATACAATGCACATTAATATGCAAGTTTGAATACAAAGGAAGAAAAAATATGTTTTGATTGACTCTTGAGATGTGGTGGGAAGAAACCGCATGACTCATTATTTGCATTTAGTCACTATTCTTCCAGAATTTGAGATTGGCTCTCTAGCCATGATAAATTGACATCACAAAACAAGAAGTCGATGGTAATTCAAAATAAATTTACGATGCATTCTTCTAATAATAAAAAAGAATACAAACAAAAAAATAACCTACTTTAATGCTTTCGTAAAAATATAAAAAAAAGAAAGAAAAACAAATATTAAAAAAAAAGAGAAAGGAAAAAAAAAGAAAGAAAGAAAAAAGAAAGAAAGAAAAAAGAAAGAAAGAAAAAAGTAAGAAAGAAAAAAACCCACATTTTATACAAGATTAATTAAAGACAATAAATTATAAAGTGCACTAATCAGAATAGTCTTTAATGAATTGCAAAAGATTTATGTAACGATAATAATAGAGGCAAGCTAGGTCAGAATGTCTCATAATATCTATAAAATATCAATGAATCTTTAGGTTAGCAATCACAACCATTAGCAAAAAAATGTAAAAATAATCTAAAGATCTGAATGAAAATAAATGACAGATGCAGATGACATAAACAAATCTTAATACAATATAATAATATACGGTCAGAGGAAAGAAACCAACACAAGGACATATTTTCTTTTGTGATCCCCTTTTGAAGACGAGGTTCTCATTTAAAAATTTGTGTCACTGTTTAATTTCAAAGGTCTGCACTTGCAATTTACCATCTTTGTCAAAATCCATAATCTTCAGTAAATCACTGTTTTAACTACACGTACTTATTCCCATTCTTATATTCACAGCGTTAACGTCGACTTTGAGCTTGGTCTAAATTGTTATCAATTACCCATAAATCTAAACTATGTGTTATTGAGCACTTTGGACTGTGTACATTTCGTTTCCTAATTACAATATTCTTTTACATGTCCACATGTATCATATCATTGCAGTGTTCTTTTATAAACATGGCTATCAATAATGCTTATTATGATTATGTTTTTGATCACATGCAAGAATGTTAAAAGTTGAAAGACGATCCCAATGCATCAATTCAATAAAACAATTTTAAAAAAGATAAAAAATGACAGAAAGAACAAAACACAAAAAAAAAAAAAATAAAAATTAAAAAAAAACAAAAAAAAACAACACATACTCAACATACTGAAAATTTGTCAAAAAAAAACAACACACAATTTTTTCTATATTTTGAATAGACCGGCCAATCTAAATGTAAGCCCGCTTATACTGAAATATTTTTTCAATCGGTTGAGGACAAACCATGAAAATTCTCAGTCCAAATTGAAAACGATAATCTTCGAACAATGCCCTCCGGTTAAATCACAACTTGACAAGGTCGGCCACTTTAAACCACCTTTCAATGCAGTGCAGCAGTGCTAAATGAGCAGCATATAGATATCCTCGCTGCTTACGACCTGTCTTGACGTAAGTGGCCAGACATTGTGTGACCTCTCTTCCCTCAATCGGCCTCTTTTGATCTTTCTCACCACCCATCTACGCGGAGTGAGTGGCAATTTTTCGTATGAAATAGCTAAAGGCAGTGTTTCAAATTACCTTTGCTTAGCCTTGCTACATCATTATTGGTTATACTGAATTAACATGGTTTTTTTTTTTTTTCACATGTATTAAGTTTCAGATTAAGCGGTTTTGAACTAAATCGGTTGTAATGTAGATAGAGTGAATATCTGTACAAGGATGCCATTAGTGTGAGTGATCAACAGTTGATCGTTGGCATTACAAATTTGGACAGCACACATCTCCTTCATATATATCCTATGGAAGTTGCTTCATGACTTTTTCAAGAACTGAGATTTTATATTCCGAGGATGATCTTCGAAACAACGTCACTCATTTCAGATATCTTGATAATGATATTTACTTATGATCGATTTCTAATCAGAGATGATGTCTAACTACCAAATTATATGGACTAATGTTTGATTTCTAGCAAGATGTATTTAATTTATTCGATAAATTCTTGAGTAATTCAATTCAAGGCCTCTGATGTTATCCCACAGAACATCGTCAAATTGTATTCTTTCACATGGTTATGACGTCATTGGCCCACTCTTTAAGTGTGCTGTCGACGTCAACGTTACTTCTTACTGGCAGCCGCCGCTCTATGCATTCCATTAGCATATTATCGCTATAATAACAAAAACAAGCTAACAACCCCCCCAAAAAAAAAAAACAAAAAAAACAAAAACAAAACAAAAACAAAAACAAAAAAACAAAACAAAAACCAACAACAACAAAAAACAAAACAAAACAAAAAAGCACAAAATAAAATAAAAAATACAACCCAAAAATAAAACAACAACAACAACAACAACAACAAACAAACATAAAACACAAAACTATAAAAAAACAAAACAAAACAAAACAAAACAAATACTCCTACATAATGGAGAGAGGTTGTGAGCATTCTAACCAACCAGGCTAATTAAAGCTTCAATCAAGATAATGAAGAAAATCGAGGACACCTTGTTACCACAGGAAATGTCAAATGCAGCTATTCATCAACATCTATAATTAATTCTAGTCTAATTTGTGGCCAATATCATCACACATGCAGTTATATCATAATCCGTGGGTTAGATTACACAATTTCTATTAAATAATTCCATGATGGAATCCCACACTATAAGTTTCGGAACAACCAATCATCACCATCACCTGACCTTTGATTTTCCCCTCAAGGGAGATATGCCAGCAATGAAAGCCCTCTAGTAATTCCCTTCTTCTGCCATAATAATTTCAAATTATTTAATCTCCCCTGGTCTTGCTTTTCATACAATATGTAATAGTTTAGCTATCTACATGTATGAAATTGCATTCAGAGATGAGATAGCACAACCAATTATAACATTGAAGCCTACATAGATGATGCATAACGTAAACTATTTGATTTCATTCAATTGCTAGATGCATGATATGTTACTTCTGCGCATTTCCAGAGTTTGTTGACAACATTAATAGGCTAAATGTTGAAATCAGATACAAGTCGATTTAACCCAAACTGAATGTGTCAATAGGAGTGATTTGAGGTGAGATTATACATAAGGGCCCAAGCTTCCACATCTCCAGTAGCGCGCTGTGGAGTGTGAAGTGACAAGGAGCTCCCGGAGCCAGAAATCCACTTTGAATTTTACACTTTGGAATTGTATTATTATATATCCAAAGGTGAACCCAGTGGTAAACTGGTGGGGAAGCCCCAAGTGATATTGTTACGCAACTGGAATTCAGTGAGAGAATCATTTTACTTGTAAAAGAAGAGAGAAACTAATTTTGAATCTTGTCGATTGATTATTACATGTATTTCCCATTGACAGGAAAATATACACACATTTTAAAGAAAAAAGAAAACGAAAAAGTTTCAGCTGCTTAAAAAATGTATTATAAAATCATTACGACCATAAGAATAATATTTGACTTCCAGAATTCAATAAAATCTTCGGCATACGAGTTCCCATGCAAATATAATAATCAGTTATGTTTAAATTTTGCTTATATTATTACTTGCTGTTTTAGACCAAGACCATAACTAGTGGTTGATTGATCTAGACATTCTCTAGAAAGGAGTGGCTGCCAAACGATCTATAACAGTTCGCATGATTTTCACTCATTTATAACCCACGTTATTTTTGTCGAGTCCACTAAATTATATTAATAAGCAAAATTTAGCCACGCTGGAATGAGTTTGAAAGCTTCACCAAAAATGTTCAAGAAAAAGTCCGGAACATTCTGCCTTTATTGCCATGGCCCTTGGCATTCACTTCTGCGGTGATGTCGACCTATTCTTCAACAAAACAAAAGAAAACAAAGCAAACACGTGTGGCCTAACACTGCAAAATAGAACTGGTGGTTAGATTACATAATATTCACCGGCTTATTAAGAGTTAAAAAAGCTATTGGTGAGATCGATACCATGAAGGCCTACATGATTGTGGATTCTTTGTTTCGTTGAGGGGACAAAAATAAAAGTATTGCATGCAAAGAATGTACCATCGGTTGAATACAATTTGTGCAAACCGTTTTCATCATTCTCTGTTTCAAAATCCAGCAAAATGTCAGTTAAATAGTAAATGTTATAATATGGAGGTGCTAAAAATAATAATTCTCCCACAAGTCGATGCCAAGTTCCTTCCTTACCTCTGCCGTCACAGTTTTCACAGTTTTCTCCCTTGTGTCAGGCTTAAAATAACAACGAAAACTATGGTGTTGATGGGTGATATGCATGGGCCATATCATTAATAATAATATGGTTATCAGATAAACCTCAAACGTTGTTATATTATGGGCCTTGATTAAACCAATCATTGTAAAATGCTCTGCTTAAACAGTCTTACGAGATTACGATTCAAGTCATGTTTTGTTGTATTGAAATAATGCATTCCTTATGTAAATGATCTCTTGTAATGTGGTCGATTTTAAGAACAAGGGCGTGAGAGGTTTAGCCACTGATAGAATAGAAAAGTCAAAGCTGGAAACAATACAATAAATCCATTCTGTCGGAGAACACTAGAGATGGGAGAGAAAGGCAGACACACACTCGCACACACACATATACAGAAAGATTTAGAGAGAGAGAGAGAGAGAGAGAGAGAGAGAGAGAGAGAGAGAGAGAGAGAGCGAGAGAGAGAGAGAGAGCGCGAGAGAGAGAGTGAGAGGGAGAGAGGGAGAG
>JASKDV010133068.1:0-14120 GCA_032466395.1 Aegires albopunctatus | reverse complement strand
AATAATAATAATAATAATAATAATAATAATAATAATAATAATAATAATAATAATAATAATAAAAATAATAATAATGAATATTTATAAAGTGCCAACATCTCAATGGAATAAAAATTAAGCTCTGAGGGTTCTACAGTAGAACATAACTGATAAAAAGAACTGTAAGTTGGCTTCCTGTGTTTTAGTCCTACTAATCTCATGCCTCTTCCAAATTGGGTCTCATTCCTAAGCTTTCATGGATAATGTCATCTATATTAAATAAATTGATACTAACGTGCTTTGAGCCAAGTCCCAAACCTCAACAGCACCTTCATTGACACATGCAAAAACTGTTGATGACCATGGAGACCAGCAAATATCATTCACAGCTTTCTGATATTTAAAGAAAATTACCATATAAAATAGCGTTAAAATCAAATGCAAATTATCATTATCATCATGTCACTGCTTTGTTATAAATGTTTGGCTAAAGTTTGGAAAACAAAGTTAAAAAATAAAATTCATTAAAAGATTTCAAAAGAAAAATTTTACATTTGAATTAACAAAGTACATAATAAGTAACACCTTGTATATACAATTTTGAACTACCCTCAGGCCTTTAAATATATGATAAAAACACTCATCATGATTAAAATAATAATTTTAAAAAAACTATATCAATTATAACTATTTCCGAAGAAACAACTCTACATATGTAATGATTTCATGACAAATTTAACTACGCTGCAGTCTGCATATAATGACACGTTCGGGACCACCGATATTATGTCACTATAACCAAAAGTCGATGAATCCAATAAATAAACAAAATAAGGGAAAACAAAGAGATATCACAAAGAAAATCTAGAAGGCAAAGCCATGCAATAAGGTCAATAGTAAACCGATGTTTGCCTTAAAAGGTGACGTTTTTATAGGTTGGGAGCTAGTTGGTGGTTCTAGCTTGCTGACTTGAAGAAATCTTTGATTGCCGACTGCCTTTACTTGATATTTGTAATGATAAAAGCTCCATTTTCATATTTTTGTGGGATTAATGTTGACATATTTCACTGTTAATGGTGTTTTGGGTTTTTTTTTACTTACTGAGGAAGAGTGGAATGAAAGTATAGGCTTTGTTTTGGCTTCATGCCAAAGTTTGATGGTCCAATCAGCACTACAACTCAAAAAGATATCCGGGCAGAAAGGAGACCATTGGATGGTATATACTGGACCCTTTAAAAAAGAAATGTTAGATAATGTATTGATTAACATTTTTGTTTTTTATCATAGTATATGACAACAGGGCTTGATATTCATTTGATGAATAGCATTGAAATTTTCTGCAAAAGCAAGACTCTCTTCATACAAAGTTGAGAATTCAATCATTGACTGTAAATGTAGCTACTGATTACATGTAGTTATAATCATTCATTATGTTTGCTTCTATATCATGCAATTTCATTTACATGGAATTTTATTTTGCTATCCCAAAATAAAAACAATAGACAAAAAATGTCCTTATATTTTCTTATTCTACTACAAATTTAACTAGATAAATAGATAAATTGTTATTTCTTAACACCTTAGTGACCACTGTTGAGTATTCTCATAAATAGGATTGCTGATAAGCACTAAAATGCTTTGCTTTTGAAACAAAGGCAAAAACATAGTGTGTGGTTAGTTTCATAGCTGAAGACAGTTTTTCTTGAAAATCAAAATTTGATCTGAACAAAATAGGCGCCAGCAATGGTCCTAAAACTCAAGAAGGGTGGGCCTAGTCACATAAATGTTAATCTATAATATAGATTAACACCTGTGGGTGAATGTTCATCGTCAATTCTGTCAAAACTGCTTCAGAAATTGTTCTGAAACTTGCGCTGAAGATGGGAAGTAACCTATAACTGTGCAAGATGGCAAGGTTTTTTCGATCAAGTCATTTCTTAATTAATTGGAAATAATTTCTGTTCCTTTTTCAGTGGGAATCAAAATCAAAGGCCTAAATCTTTCACAAAGCTTTTTGGGATGTTTATTTTCACTAAGAAATCCACTAAAACTTAGTTGAAAATAGTGATTGTATAGAGTAGGCATCATTTTGGCTAGATTTTGGTTTTAGGCATTTCTTGCATTGAGCCCTTCTAATTTTCTAATATAGTGTTTTTTCAGTGATTACAAGCAATGTTGTGATGAGTCAGCTCGTTAAATATAATATAAGCTTTTGAAGTAATATCTGACTTACTGTATGACCTTGATAGCTTTCCAGATATTGTTCATTGTGGGAACATGAGCATTTATGTATATAGCCCTCTTCAGTTCCTGCTAAGTAGCTGCAATAAATAAACAAAAATTTCAAAAGTCATCTTTATTATACTTTTGATGATTAAATTAACATATTAAATACTAGTGTTGTTTTTAAAAATAGAAAGATAAATGGACTTCCAGTTTTATCAAGGAACAGGCTAGACACGGGTCAATGAGCTCTTGCCACTTTTTCGAATTCTAAGCATTCATTTATGATTCATAACACCAGGACTGCCATTTGTAATTTGTATTTATTGAGTATAAAGATATTTATGCTGTCTTTTCAATGCAAATGGCAGAGGATCATTGACGATACTGAAAAGTTTAATCAACAGTATTTTAGAGGAATCGTCCATTTCCTTCTGCAAATTGGCTGGAAATAAAGAACACACCACCCTCGTCCTTCATTTTGATGTCATGGCCAACATGAGTGTGTCAACAATTTATCATTCAACATCTGCCAGATTCAGACATAAATCGTCAAGCCAAATGTGAAAAGATGATTTAAAAAAAACAAATAATATGATACCATGCTTACTAAGGAGACAACAATAACCAAATCACTATCTATGAACACAGACTTAAATGAAAAACAAGACACTGCATGTGTTGACGCCTAAGCCTCCTTATCTACAAGCCGTGCCTTTGCCTTCGTTGCCTCTTACGTGTATGGCCGGTCAACTCGAATCAGCCTCGGTCAATGAAGTGTGTAGCTTGAGGTGTTATTGTTATTATAGTTATAATTTTAGTGTAGGCTGAGTCTGTGTTGGACGGCCACTGACCGTGCAATCTTCATTTAGTGACTATGATGTCATAAAATCCTCTTTGGGAAGGGGGTTGTCTATTCTATCGTTCCCTAATTATAATCGTAAGATTAAGATCTATCTCTATCTTCTATCCCAATTTTCTAAAGCTAGATCTATAACTTTGAGACAACTGACTAACACACACACACATTAATAAAGTTTATCATAAAGGAAGAAAACCAAGTAAGAATCAGGGGTAAGTCTTTGATTAGACAGATCTACTATCTAGTCATAGTTTAATTCACTGATGATAATACAACTGAAACATTTCTGAATTCATCTCATGTATAGACTTTGATTTTCGAAGAATAGAGAGGACTGTGTTAAAATTTTAAAAGAATATTAAACAGGGATTTTGGTTTTCCTCCTACATTGAGAGTACTTAAGCCCTTCCGCCTTGTCACGGCAATCCCAATAGAAGACTGTTTAAAATCATCCTTTCATACTGTATTAATCACAATGTTTCATTCATTTGTTAGTGGGGGTGGCTGGCAATAATTTAAAAGAACTAACCATTAAAATTCAAATAATTACATCTAAATAGGATAAAACATTGAAGCATTCAAGGCAAAATTCATCCATGCACAATAATGCACACCGTACTGATAATTATTGTTATTGTACATTGTTATTGTAATGGGGGAAAAGATACTTTACTGACCAAAGTGACCGGTGTCGGCAGGCTAGTGTGTAGCATCACGAGGTAGTATCTACCCTACACGTTATAGGTCTCGAGATAGGTGGTCGGGCTCGTTAGATGAGAAGGCTCAGGTTGAAGTTCAAAGAATCATCAACAATAACATGAAACCGACCCTTTGTCATGATAGTGCTATTGACTTCGTGTGTCATTTATATTAGTATCCTTTGACAACACATCTATCTTTGAAAACATGTGTAGTCACAACAGTCTATGACGTGACATAACCACCAAATTAGAATGGAGTGCGATCAGAAACTTGAGAGATTCAAACTATTCAAAGTAGTCAAGCCTCAAACAAAAAAACCAAAAAAGAAAATAACATCGAGCGAAAGAAAGAGCAGAGATAATAACAATGTACAAGTCAACATCTATGAACAGCATCTGTATCTAATGACATGAAATGACATTAAGTGAATCTCAACAATCAAACAACTTTAAGGCAAAACCAAACCATGGCAGTGACAGCACCATTCACTCATTTAACATGACAAAATGTCTATTGCTAAACACCAATGATCTCATCAGTTTTAATGAGAATATCATAGAGTACACATTAAGTACAAATAGACATTTTGTCATGTTAAATGAGTGAATGGTGCTGTCATTGCCATGGTTTGATTTTGCCTTAAAGTTGCTTGATTGTTGAGATGTGGAGATTGTTTGGGCCATAAGTCCCTACATCAAAAGGTTAATCTGCCAACACCCAAGAAAAGAATGATGACCTAACCGGAGTCAATGATCTTTTACATGGATGATCAATTAGACGTAAGAGTTAACGAAAGTACAACGGAGATGAACAAATTTTAGTATCAATCACTCAAAGCTATGTGAATTGATACTTATATATTTGTATGATAAACTATGCATCGTGCAGAGATGATTCCACCCAATAAATAAATTGCCTTAGTTAGTGGATAAGCTGTCACTAGGACAAAGTTTGTTGTTTTAATCAACCATTTAATGGTTTATCTCAGAGAAATTGGTGTCCTTTGTTTAGTTCATTTGTTATTTGTTGTTGTTGCTCATGTATATTGTGGATTTTTTGTTTGTTTGTTTGTTTGCTGCCTTCTTTATTTTTTATGAGTGCTTCTTATTTTCTTAGCACATTATTGACTATATTCGTACGTCGTGAATTATTGTACTTTTATGTGACAATGTTTTAATTAAAGATGAAAAAAAAGGATAACTGAGAAGACACTGCTATTGAAAACAGGTTTTAAACTTAGAGAATGTTTTTTTCTAAGCACTATCAAATTCAACATTACTCACATATTAGTGTCTGTTCTGTGAAAGTCAAAGCACATTCCTCCAGCATATCTTGAAATGAAAGCTTCCCCTTTCTTTTCTCTGGATCTACCAGCCATTCTAGTAGGCATCTTTTTGAGCTTCATCACATCTGAATTGTTTTATTTAATCATATATTATCATTAAATGATCAATAACATTATCACAAATCTAAAGTGATTTGAAAATGATTTCAAGCAAAACATTTCCTAGTACTATGGATACAAAAACATTAAATTCTTGTTTCATTTGTCACTGAAAATTAAAACAATTTTAAGAACAGCAAATTTCAAAGGAGAATAAAACATTTAAAAAATAAAAGTTTAGAATGGCATATCAAATATACATTAATTACTCGTATCTGCCCTAAATATTGAAAATGCCAAAAATCTAATCTGACACAAAGCAGTTATTATCAACCAAACAATAGTGCATTTCTTTAAAGTTGAATCAAGCTAAAGCTTCCCATTCTGCACTAGAATAAGAATAGGCTGAAAACATTTTCAATACTGACCATAACTCTCAAATCCTTTTCTGATTGACCACTGTGTTACTCTGCCATCAGTTGATATTGAAATTAAGACCTCAGCTCTTTCTTCTCCAGAGCCACGCTCCTTTTCAATCCACTCAAGACACCACACAGGAGCCAAGTGTTTGCCAGCAGTAGTGCTTTACAATTGAAAAATTAAATATATATAAATCTACCATGAATATAAAATTATGATTTGAAAACTTTCATTTTCCTTTCTACTCAAGGTGCCACTATATCAGGCATGAAAAAATGCTTTGGATTTCATTTATAACTTACATCTATAACCACTGATATTACTGACTCAGAATTCCAATAGCTCAACTTTTATACCTTGATGTGATAACATGTCATAAATTTTATTCTAATTACATTATAAAGTAATGCAAAAGGGGAAAATCACTTACAAATTATCTAATACAGGTTCATCAATTGATTTCCTCACATTGTATACTGCAATGCCACCATCATAAAAGCCAACCTATAAGATTATGAACAGAAATGGTACATAAATATTTAAAAAATCCCTTTATTTTCAACTAACAACAATTTATTTCAGTTGCTTGATCTTTCTTCCCTTGTCAATTACTAATATAAATGGTCAAAGTTTTATTAGGGTGTAGACTAAAAAAGGGAGGTATAAGGGCCGGGAGGTAAAAGGGCTGGGTCGTTAGGTAAAAGGGCCGGGCCAGGAGGTAAAAGGGCCTGGCCGGGAGGTAGACGGGACGAAAAAAAGTTTTCTTCCAGCTAGGCCGTCTACCTCCTGACCCGTTTCAATCACACTTGTTGCAAAACAAAATGGAGATTGAGAAGCTCCAGTTGTTGCTGATGCTGTGGTTAAAAAGAAGGCAGTCTCGATCAAAAAGGCTATACTAGGTTCATAACATTTTTACAGAAAGACCAATATTTGGTGAATATCATCACCTTCTTAAAAATATATTAAGTGATGAAGAAAAATGTGTGTCATACATTCGCATGAAGTCAAGCACGTTTCAAATCATTCTGGTGATGATTGAGCCTCTCATACTCATAAAAACAACAATGAATTTCAGGAAACCACTGTCGGCAAGAGAACAACTGGTTGTAAGGGGAGGTAGATGGGTGTAAAATAAGCTCAGAGCACAAACCTTCCAGCCAGGCAAAGGGATGCCTCATAGACGGGACATAAAAAAAAAATTGTGCAGGGAGGTCACTGTGGCTGCGATAACTATTTTTATTGTGCGTTAGACCAACCGGCTGTGGGATGCGAAGGGTGGGGAGGTAGACGGGCCGGGCTGGATGTCCACTGTGTCTACACGTTTAGCATAAAAGTTTAAAAAGAAGAAATGCTTTGCAGTGCCATAATCAGTTAAATATTTATTAAGATATGCTCAAAACTGCATAGAAAATTCAAATAAGGTGATAGTATACTTACTGCTAATAAATTAGGATTGGCTGTAGAAAAGTCCAGAGCAGTGACTCCATGTTTTGATTTAAAAACTCTCTCTGGATACTAAATAGAAAATAGAGAAATAAAACAGAAAATGTAAGGTGAAACTGAATTAAATGTTCACATTTTTGTGGGTAACATTTAACTAGCATTAATCTAAATATATCTTACATGTCTCTATGAGCTGTTAATTAATTTCATTAATTTTTGAGGAATATCAATGTATCAGTTTCCTGTGTCCTAAAATTGTGAAGCAAAATATGGTCATCAGGGAGTTAATTAACATGTTGATTAGTTAAGGATAAATATTGGATAGGGTATCCCTCTAAGTTTTTGGCAAATGATGGGAAGACGAATATCTCTGACATGTATTTCTCACCACTAATTAAAAAAGTTAAAGGTTAAAATTCAGCCTCTAAGTGCTTTACAGTGATTTTTCACTTACCTAGGCCAATGGCAACAGAAAACTCATAATACTAGACTGGCAGCCAGTTGGGTACAAATCAAATTTCTGACCAAAGCCAATACTGTTTTTAAGGCCAAGTACTCATTTACATCTGAGTCGAATGAGATAAATGGGTAAAAAGTGTCTTACCTAAGGACACAACTGCCAATGACCTGGAGTTATTGAGAACATTTGCATCAAACTGGATTTAATCCACTAGGGAAGAAAGGGACAGTATCTAAATTGTAGTTAGCTAAGAATATAAAATAAGCAAACATAAGCATACTGGATGCTTGAAATAGATACAATTGACAAATACTTTTTCTTTCATTCTTTTCTTACTTCAGGATTTTTGATACACCAGCAGCATACCACTCCAGGTTTCTGAGAAGTAAATTCAAATTGCCCATAGCCAACAGCTACCAGATCCTGGAAATATAAAAACGATATTTGAATTTCAAAGCATTGCATTTGAATCAAAATATATTAAATCATGTCTAATTTGTCAATGAAAAAAGTATTATCAAAATAAGATGTCAAAAAGAAATAAGACATTAAAACAAATAACCATAACAATGGTACATAGAATAAGACTCTCTCTCTCTCCCTATCTCCTCCTCCTTGCCCCCTGTCTGTCTGTCTGTCGGTCGGTCGGTCGGTCGGTCGGTCGGTCGGTCGGTCGGTCTCTCTCTCTCTTACTACTAATGCTGCTGCTTCAATTAAGACTATTACATGTATTATGACAGTGAATGTGGAGAGGTGAAAATGGCATAGATTTTCTCTTGGACATATTTTGTTTCAAATTCATACCAAGTTAGATTTGTTCCAAGCAATACAGCTGACGTTCCTTCCTTTAGCTAGGCCACAATTATATGACCACAGACGGTCAAGATTTGGACCCATATCAGCAACTGATATCTGAGATTTTTCTTCTTTAAGGGAACCATGAAGAGCTGGATGAAGAAATTATTTTGAAGTGTATACAATATATATTAAAACATTTGCTTTGATTGATCATTGGGATTAATTCTTAGTTGATGGAAAAAAAGGTCATATCATTCTACATAATCAATGGCATCAGCCTATGTGTATTGGCAGTGTGAAATCTACAGGTTTTTAATATTACACTTCTTATGTCTCTTTTAAACCAATTCTTTTTTTACTAAATGGAATTTGGCAAAGTTTAACAGGTTGTTGTTTTTTTTTAAATATTCCATTTAAAGCATTTCAACTTAATGATTTATTAAGTGTTCAAATTCCTTTAACAAGGGAGAAAAACACAACTGTAATCAGCAACATTCAAAAAACAAATGCATTTTCTCTGTTGCATATATATATATATCAAAGATCAAAAGAATTCATTAGAAAAAAACAAGAAAAAAAACGAAAAAAAAAAAACAATATTCAACTTCCCCCTAAGAATGACTTCAATTGCATTAAAAGTAAATTGAAGCAAGCATAATATCTTAAAACAAAGTCAACAAAATGAAAACATCAAAACGGTAAAAAAACGAAATTGTGTGGGTCTGTACTGAAAAGTGTGACTAAAAACTGTTAGCTATGAGGAGAAGAGCAAATGAAGAACTGTGGACGAGCAACAAAATGAGAAATGTAATGTTTTGTTGTTTTTTTAACTGTGATTCACTACAAATAAATGATGATAAGCAAATGCTTGGTCACATCCAGCTATTCAATATGAGCTAAGTAATCAAATTGACATTTCAATTATACAAACTGCTTGGCTATTATTTTTGTACAAAATAAAATAAATAACACATCCAGCTATTCAATATGAGCTAAGTAATCAAATTGACATTTCAATTACATTC
Source organism: Aegires albopunctatus (assembly GCA_032466395.1). Lineage (NCBI taxonomy): Eukaryota > Metazoa > Mollusca > Gastropoda > Nudibranchia > Aegiretidae > Aegires > Aegires albopunctatus. The sequence continues at coordinate 4,824 of JASKDV010133068.1, read as the reverse complement.
AACTGCTTGGCTATTATTTTTGTACAAAATAAAATAAATACCAAATCATAATCATGTATCATCATAATATCAATTTAAACGTCTTAAATGATCTTACAATTCTTAAACGATCTTACAATCTCACATTTTAATGTAGGCTATCTACCTGTGTTATTTCAATAATTGCCCAATTTTGAGATGAATAAAGCCAATTCATTTTTAAAGTGTAGTTTTATGTGAAAGACATATTTCTTTTTAATAATGTTGGTAATGTTGTTGCTAGATTTGAATGAAGTATGCCCCTGTTGGTTTGATTGCAAGAATGCTCTTAGACAACTCCAGAAACGTTACATCGGGCTTTCAAAATTGTTTGTGAAAGGGACTTTTCCTCACGTTGTTTGTAGGGAGGTTTCTTTATTATTTTTACGGTGTACAGTCACTGCCACTTAGCAGCACACTCGAATAGCTGTAAAGAATTTGTTTCTATTAAAAAATTCACTGGGTAAGGTCACAGAGGTTTTGCTTAGTGTGATGAGAAGAAAAAAAATACCAATTGAATGATAAATTTGATAATAGATACAAGTCTGTCATGCAACCAATGAGCATTAGTGCACATTTATGTTGGTCTTAAGTCATTATGTCAAGACTTTATCTTTAATTAGATATAGAAAATCAGGTAACAATCCCAGCAAAGGGATAGACAACAATTGAAGCTAGGTAACGCTCTCTACATGAGGAGACAATCAATCTTCATTTTTTTCAGCGAAGAGGAAGGTAACTCTTTTTTTACTCAATCTGTCCCTTTTTTCATCTCTTTTTCCTCTTGAAAATTTACCTGACCTGTGTCTGATTATTGCTTTAATTTTTTTTTTTTAATATGAAATCACCTGCAATGATCATTAAGGTCTTGCCTCCTAAATGTTTGATCATGTCAGTAAGAAGGCTACAGAATGTATCTCTTTTAGAAGGATATTTTCTTGATTTCTATGTGGGGGCATAACGGCAAAAACGCAAATGAAAGGAATACTTTGGCTCTTACCTGTACTTGTTGATGATTTAGCTCTAATACTTTGTCTACTTTCTACAAATAAAAGTAAGGATTAAAAGAAATTTTGTCTCTCGTGAAAATAACTTTCAATTTTCATTGTCAATCTAAATCTGAATCTGCTGTTGTAGATAAGCCCTTTATTGAGATGTTTTTTTGTCAAAAAGATGTATAGATGTTGTAGCATTTCTGTGCAACAAAATTAAGATCTTGTTTCATGAAATTTTATGACATATTTTGAGAGGATATATGGATATATGACATTAATTTTAAATACAAGTAAATTATTGATATGCAAATTCATATACACTTATATACTGTGATCTTACGTTTTTAGTTCTATATACAAAATCATGATATTATCATTCTACAAGTTTTTTTTCCTCTATTTTTTATGTCCCTTGCCCTTTTATATTTATACAATTGATAACATATAATAAACATTGTCACTGGAATCAAACACTGATATAACTCATAAGTATTCTTATTTTGAGATGATATTGTCTGGATATTATTTTCATTTCATTGATATTTTAATAGAAAGGATTTTCATAAAGATGATTTACAGATATCATAACATTTTGTATAAGAAGAATCATGAAACCACAAAAAAATTAAAGGTTATCTCCTGCAAAGGTAGTTTAATGTGAGTTACGTTAATTCATTATTTGACATGCTTGTTCACTCTTTATTGTTTGATTTGTCCATGTCAATGCAGTTTTGTTTTTGTATCATGAATGATGTGAGTGCTATTTAGTACATGTTTGTGAGCCTAACAACACATACATATTTTCAATGTTAAATTTACTGATTACAAATGTTTATTGCATGCTACGATTGTATGAAATGTTTTTACAATAAATATACCATACCATACCATACCATACCATTATTCCATCGAAGATATGAGTACATAATGTATTTCTAATATTACTGACAAACCAAAGCAAATTTCCTTTGGGATAAATAAAGAATTTGAACTTGAATTTGAAAAACAAAGTGTAAAAAACCCAGCTCTCAGGATGAAGGTTTGTGTAAATAGATGATGGAAATTATTGGTGTGAAGCTAATATAATAAATTTTAAAGTGGACAAAGGACTATCTAAAATAGAAAAAACTATTAATGAAAATTTTGAATTATTTCTTCTGCTTTGCTAAAATATGAGATTAAAATCAAAGTAAGTAAATAATGTCATTGAAAATGTCAAATCTTTGTTATTTTCCCTCAAATTTTGTTTATGATTTCTTGATTGTGTGATGATTGTTCCTCTCAGTTTTCAATCTGTTTCTTTATTTTTTCTGTTTAGTGTTTTAGATTACAATTCATGTAATTATTTGTTCTGCCAATACTTAAGAAAGCTAGATGTTAATAATCTCCTTAATTGTTCCATCCTTTCTTTATCCTGTCCATGTATTTGGTGTTTTCCTGGGTGGTTAAATGTACTGTTTGTTGAGCAAAACAATTTGGTCTAAAAAGATGGATTAGTGCACCCTAGTTGTCACTTATTTATCCTCTTTATAGTCTTCCAAGACCTATTGCTCCCTCTCAATGCATTTTTATTTTTTCATTGAAATCATCTGTGATTATTATTTGTTTCTTGCCTCCTAACATTTTGATGTGGCAGTAAGATGATTATAGAAGGAATTCTTTCACGGGATCTTTTTCTGATCTGTGATGCTGGGGTAAATATTAATGAAAGAAACAATTTGGCTCTTACCTGAAATTGTAGACAATAATTTCTTACGGATAGGACTATATGCTATAAATAGAAATAAGGGGGAAAAATGCTGTCTCTGATAAAAAAGAACTCTTCACTATCCATTTACTAAATGATTAATTTACTGCTGTTAATAAGCCCTTGAGCTGTTGAGAACTGTTTCAAAGAAGCATGAATAAATAGAGTACAATTTTTTTATGCAAGGTGAGTAGTATCTAAATTAATTTAATTTCATCGTATGCTTTGAGAGGATACATATAAAAACAAAACAAAACAAAACAAAAAGAAAACCCTGTCAAGATGGAGATTTATATAGTGTGATGGAAACTCATTGAATAATTTGCAGTTTTATAATAACTCTATTAATGCGAGGGGCCAAACTGATGCCATCTTGTTAGATTTCCCTAAAGCATTTGACAAAATAGATTACTTAGGACTAATCAATAAAACCGAATTATTATGGCATCTCTGTAAATATCCAAGAATGGACCAGATCCTTCTTGTTAGGTAGGAGCCAAAAAGTAATAGTAGAAGGCATATAGCAATCCAAATCCTGTACTTTCAGGTGTTCCACAGGGAATAGTACTTAGTATTTGGACCGCTCTATTTCCTTACATGCATATATGACATAAATTTGTAATTTCTCTCTTGGTACTCAACTTAGACTCTTTGCTGATGATAATTTGTCATATAGAGAAATAAAATCTAGTACTGACTGTAAAATCCTACAAGAAGACTTAAACACACTACAAAAATCGGAAAGTAAATGGAAGATGGAATTCCATCCTGGTAAGTGTCAAGTACCAAAAATGTGTAGAAAAAATTGATTATGACCACAAAATACGCAATCAAAGCCTGAAAGAAACTAAAAGTGCAAAATACTTAGGAGTTACAATAGATAATGAATTAAGATGGAAAGACCAAAACAAATCAGTCTGCCAAAAAGCAAATAATACTCTAGTAGTAATACTGGATAAGTCGTGTTCGCCTTAGAACCCAGTCTTGGGGAGACAAAAACAGTGGGTTCTGAAGCAGAACGGGTTCTTAGGAGAAGTGAAGATTTTTTAGGTTATCTCTCTTGTTTTAAATTTATGTCATAACCCGTCTTATTTGGCAAGGTTTTGATCGCTCAGTTTTGTTTGTTTTATTGTTGGTTTATTTGTTTTCTTTTCTGATATTTAAAGAACAGTATACATTTACTACATACATGATAATAAATGGCATGAGCTACTCACTCAACCAAAAGGTACTGTCCTTCCCATACCACTAAAATGTTAAAAGAAGCTTTGAGTTGCAACTGGTGAGCTATTGAAAGTTGACCTTTTGATAAACAAGGAGTCAGCAAGAGACAACAGTTTTTAATCATTATCATTGTACTGCTCTATAATGAGAGCGTGATTGGCTATTCATTTGGCCAATCACATTAAGTTATGAGGAAATTGCACTTAGACCAGGAGAATGGGGTGAGGAAGAGAAGAGAGTGTGGTGAGAGGGGAGTTCATACCAAAGTTACTTATCAACTGTCTTCCTGAAATACGATCGGTGTAAAGTTATAATTTCCTGTTTCAAAACAATAAAGGGGAGTTTCCTCTTCTGTCGGGTCTTTGATTTTGTGAATGAGTCGCTGTGTTTGAATTTGAACATCATAGACAAGCGACAACATACGTCTCAACTTCCCATCACTTATTCAATCTGTCCAAACAATCATCTCACACATTGCAGATGCCCACTTGTGTGATCCTAAAACAAGGAGACTGAAAAATGGTAATTAGATCAGTCTCTCTTACATTTTCCTTCCCTGATTTTAAATACATGTTTCACAGTGTTCAACCAGTTGACTAATACACCAGAAGTACAGTAGGGGGAAAAAAATAGTCTTTACTTAGAATTTTCACAGCCTTTAACTTTAGGATAATAATCTGAACCCACTAAAGAAGAGAGAGGTTGTCGATTTTCTGGGCATGAGGTCAGTAGACCACGAGAAGACAAGATCAGACAATGGATCTATAATATTAGTTAGTTAGTTAGTTAGTTATTTGGAGTTTAAGGGTTCAGTCAACCACTAGGGTTATCTCAGAGCCC
>JASKDV010132957.1:0-14121 GCA_032466395.1 Aegires albopunctatus | reverse complement strand
GCTGGACCGAAAAGAAAACCAACGAAGAAGTGTGTGACATTATGAACATAAAGCCAAACTTATTGAAAACAATTAAAGCAAGAAAGATCAAGTATTTTGGGCATACAAAGCGCCACAGCTCCATCCAAAACCACATTTTAGAGGGATGCGTGGAAGGAAGCCGGACAAGAGGTCGATAGGCAAGGATGTGGATGGATGACATCAAGTCATGGACTGGCCTTACTGCAGCTGAAAGCAACAACAGGGCGACGGATAGACATGCTTGGCAGGAAATTTTACGTCGACCTCTGAAGAGATGACACGCCAGATGATGATAGGCTACTGTGTTGCATATTGAATATTGCTGAAAGTTACTAGATCTAGATCTAGTAGAATTACGGATACTGGTTCTAGAATGATTGGCTGATTTCTAAGAAGTTAGGAGCGCATGTAGCCAGTATAAGAAGGAGTTGATTCTATTATTGTGTCACTCGAATGAGATTTATCGGAAATTTTTTTTTTTGCTAGGTTGCATATAAACATATTTTCTATTGGTCGGAGGATCACATTATAGACGGAACTATTGAGCGAAAATAGAAATAAAATAGTAGGCCTAGATCTATTTCCAAAGAATCTGGACACATAAAAGATCAAGATCTAGATCTAGATCTAATATAGATGCATTTAGAGAATTACAGTGACGATAATTTAAGATTGAAGATATTTTGTTTTGTTAATAAAATATAGTAATATAGATTATCTAGATCTATGTAGATTCTAGATCTATCACTTTATGCTAACTCTAAACCTTTGCTTCTTCTTTTTCTATATATGTTCCTTACAGATTGAACACAATGGTGGTCTAAAGTCAAAAGAATGTCTTCCAGCAACAAAGACTCAAAGGGAAATGTATCCACTCTCTCTCTCCATAATTCTGAGGGAGGAAAATCAAACAAAATTGTTCATAAGGGATATGACCTAGAACACATTAGACAAAATTTAGCAAAGAGATCTCTCAATGTCAAATTTGATCTAGATGGGTCTGACTACAAGCCCATCGAAAATATTGGTGCAGGGGCTTATGGTGTAGTATGTTCAGCCATCCACAAGAAATCTGGAGACAAAGTTGCCATCAAAAAGACAACACATGTTTTTGAAGTTCTTACAGTTGCCAAAAGAACCTTCAGGGAAATAAAAATCCTGAAACATTTCAAACATGACAATATTATTGGTATACGGGAAATCCTTTTGCCTAAAGAGGATGTCAAATCATTCAAGGTGAGCAATGATGTTGGGTGGGAAATTTGCCTCTTCTTCAGTTAGATTTTTCAATTGCCCTATTATGATACGTGATAAAGAATTGGTTTTCGACTAGATCTAGCAGACCTATTATGTCAAAGTTAGTGGTCATTTTCTGATTCAAAGAAAGATTCTTTGATTATTTATGATTTGAAAAGAGTTGGCAAACCTAGCTTTCTACCTGGTGAAAAAAATTTTTTTGCGTAAAATGATGTAGGCTTTTAAGTTGAAGCTAATACAGGGTGTATTCCTTATTCTTTACAATTTGAGATATTAACTGTTTTTAACGATAACAGAATTAAAATAAATTTGAGTGATGTGCAATTTATTAATAAACACTCAACAGACTGTGCAATGTCAATCTTCCTTAGCAACTATATACCGGTAATTGTAATTTACCATTATTTTTTACCTTCAAAGGATATCTACATTGTATTTGACCTTATGGAAAGTGATCTCCATCACATCATTTACTCACGGCAAAGTCTAAGTGAAGAACATGTCCGATATTTCTTATACCAAATACTAAGAGGCCTCAAATACATACATTCAGCTAATGTTGTTCACCGAGATCTTAAACCAAGCAATTTGTTGGTCAATGAAGACTGTCACTTGCGCATTGGTGATTTTGGTGAGTGTCCCTTTTAAATTTCCAATTTACTTTTTTCTTATTATGTGTAGGAAAAAGTATACGCAAAGGTTTAATTAAATTTTAAAATTTCAGGATAAGATTCTAAATTCAAATAAATACAATAGAAGAACGTCCTTCATTTTGATCTGTTGGTTGATTACATAGTAATTTGTCAATTAAAAAAAAACTAGTTTTAGTTCTCTTTCACTATTGGAGTACTTTCTACAATTATTTAGTGCAAGTTAAGGTGGCTTAGTTCACACTTCTTTTTCTCTCAAATTCTTTCATAAATGTTTTCTCAATAACAGGGGACCTCAAAATCCTTGGCGATCAACAAGAATTTGTATGTCAATTCATTGCTTTACAATTTAAATGGTAGAGGGTTGGCTTGATAGAAAGTGAATATATAATACAAGAATAATTAGTAAGCTGTGATTTATAGACCATTATAGTTATAGCATTGCTCTCATGGCATTTAGGCAAGTCATACTGACTTATTGATGCCTGGCAATGCTTGAAGTTTCGTTGAAGAAATGTTTTAGAAAATGGAAGAAAAAAGTATTTAGAAGTAATACTGTTTCAAGTAGATAGAAGAAACATTTTTCTAAGGATTAGTGCTGAATTCCTTATACTGCAGATTATCTTGAATCTTGAGGTATAAAGAGGTTTTTTCATTGGATATTTTACGTGGGTCCAACAATTCCATGTTTCTGCAATTCTGAAAATTTAGTGCAATATGTTAATCCTTTTTGTCATTTTAACACCAGGAATGGCAAGGGGCGTTTTCTACACACCTGATGAGCCCAGCTTCTACATGACTCAATATGTGGCAACACGCTGGTATAGAGCTCCTGAAATCTTGCTATCAATGTTAGAATATGGAACTGCTGTTGACATGTGGTCTGTTGGTTGTATCTTTGCTGAAATGATGGGTCGCAAGCACCTTTTTCCTGGTAAGTGTCTTCCTGTCTTTTTTGTACTTTTCTTGACTCTTTTCGTGAATCTCTCTCTCTCTCTCTCCTCTCTCTCTCTTTTTTTAAAATTTTTTATTTTGATCTAAATCAACCGCCACAACATAGGATCACTTCCTTTGTGTACAGGTAATCTGAGGATAGGGTTACACTTATCAATGACTTCTGCTCTCAAGTGGTCTAACGGAAAGCTTTTCGGTTTCTCTCAAGTCCCATGACTGAGTGCCTCTTCAAGTGCTCTTTAGTTTTCTTTGGTTCAGACCCATATTTTTTAAATTATAAGAATTATTAAAGAATAAGAACTTTTCATATTTCCTTGTCATAAGCATCAATGAATCCATTTCAAGAATGACCATCCAAGTATCTTCTGGGGTGTTTTGATTTGTTGTTGTTGTTGTTTTTGTCTTTTGTTTGTCCTTATTCTTTTATACATTTGTTTATTTTCTTTAGGGAAAGACTATATGTCCCAGGTTAAGCTTATCCTTGGTGTTTTAGGGACCCCATCTGAAGATCTGATGAAAAGCTCACAAAACGACATTCTCAAACGAATTATTAAAGGTAAGTCAAGCATATATAATCCATTTGGGTTACTCTATGTCTCTGGTATTTTGTTGGTACTGGAATTATAGAAAATTTCACAGGGTTTGACAAAAATTTCACAGGGTTTGACAATCACTTAAATTTTTTTTCAAATCTTTTCCAGGTTTTGGCAAAAAAGCCCCCGAGCCATGGAATAAGCTTTTTCCAAATGCAAGCAAAAAATCTTTAGACCTGCTCAGCAAAATGTTGGTTTTAAACCCAGCAGAACGGGTCACAGTGGACCAAGCTCTCTCTCATCGGCTTCTCAACCACTATCATGATCCTGACGATGAACCAATCTGTGTGCCCGCTTTTAATTTTGATTTTGAGAAAAAGGTGGTAAACGATCTTGATAGCAAAGTTCAATTCTAATTTAGAATAAGAATAAAGGATGCTTGATATCAGTGGATTTATCCTTTATCTAAATTTATCAAACATAAAATCATGATAATTGCTTAGCTTTTGAAAATTTAAAACATGATATATATGCACAATACAAGTGCTATTTATAATAATAATTTATTAATAGATTAATTATATTCCTATTCTAGGAAGTAGACATTTTGTATTTTTATCTTGTATTTATTTTTCAATGCAGGAAATGGATATGCCTTGCTTAAGATCTACCATCATGAAAGAAATAATGTCATTCCATCAACCCAAGCCTCCCAGCCTTAGTTTTAGTGCTTTCTTAAGGCCAGCCCCAAAGGAGGAAACCAAGATGGCTAACCAGCAGGAAGAAGACTGTATGAAAATATCTGAGAAATCTTTAACAAGTTCAAAATTGCTGGATCAAATTCAAAGTAAGCATTATTTTAGTCCTAATTTTTCTTTGGTTATAGATTCTTGCAACACAAGCAATATTTTTGAACACAAAAACTATCAAGAACTAAAAACTGTTAGGTTTATATATATTATACATTACGCGAAATGTTATAAAATAGCAGCCCCCTCCCGTCAGAATAGGCGTCTAAACCACTGAATGCTTTTAAGTTGAAACTTTCCATGATCATTTGTGTATGTCCCGAGCATGTTTAGGATCACAATTTATTATAAGAGATCAAATGGATTTTGTGCACCCATTACAGCATTTTTGTTTACGACTCTATCGACGACATGCTGTTAACGCCTATATTATCATGACATTGTGGCCAAGTTGATAAGGCGATGGACTTACAAATGAATGTTGTGGGTTCATCTCCCATTTCGGTAGATTTTTTTAAAAAATTTTATTATTATTATCTTTCTTTTTAAATGTTGACATAATCACTTCTTATTTTGGTATTGCTATTCTTTTGGCTGTGTAGCGTTTTGAATCATATTATTACTCCGGTGGTGTATTTTTAAAAATTTTTTTAAATTGTTCGTTTATAAGTTCTAAGTTTGATTAGTCATCTTTCTCTATCAGATCAAAGTAGCTAAGTAGGAAAAATCATTTTAATATTTTCCCCACCTATTCATCATACTACTTTTTTCTCCCTTCCATATTTACAATAATTAGATCTACATTTCTATTATAAAATTCAAATGAAAATCGTTCATGCAACGGGAGTTCAGCTTGTTCCTTATAAGATCTTAGTTTCTAGACTTTTTTTTACTTATGTGTGTATTTTTTAAAAACAATCCTTGGACTCTTTGTCCCTGTTAGAAAACTTATCTATTTCAAAGTCAGTGAAATATAGTGACCATAGCGAATGGAATTTCCAAAAGATGCAATAATTGTAAATTAATTTTATTCTTCTTTTTTTAAGTCAGTTGTTTGGCTTCAGACAATTTTTTTGGTCCCGATTTGTTTTTGTTTTTGTTGTTGTTTTTTTGTTGTTTTTTTTGTTGGTTTTATTTGGGGGGGGGGGGGGTGTTTTGTGTTTCTGGCATTTCTCTTACATTTAACAATATGATGATATTTTTCAATCGTTACCTTTCTCTCAATGTCAGATCTTGAAGTGCAATCAAGCAAAAACCAATCAGTTGACAGCGAAACTGAACAACCCACAGAGAGCAAAGCAAGCAACTTTAAAAAGTCTTCCCCAGTTTCTATTGTGACATCAAAATCTCAGTTGGCTCCTCCCTGTGCAGATATTGAAATGCTCAGCGCACAATCCCAGGATGGGATGGATATACAAACTTTAATTGAGGCTGTAGTTGTTGAACCTCCCAAAGAAACCTCTGTAGAAAGGCAAGTCAAGGAGACTAAAAGTGTGGCAGATAAGAAAGCGGGTAATACAATATCAGAAGATACCAAGGCTCTAGTGAAGCAGGCTCTCCTGAATGCAACACAGAGGAGACAGAGAGCAGGTTTGTTTATAAATTTGCAATGAGGATTATGATTTTTTTTTTTTTAATTTTGGTATAGTCATTAATGTTGATTTTTTTTTTTATCAGACTTTTTATTTGATCTCCATTTTCAGGATTTTTTGCTCCTTTTTTGCATCACACCATTGATTTATTCAAGGAAATTATTTGCATGGAATTTATGAGAAAAGTTAATATATTTTTTATCCTTGCATAGTTGCTAATATTTTATTTATTTACTTTTTTTATAAATGAGCTTTTAATTTATTCTCCATTTGCAGAATTCTTTTCTTCTTTCAAGTTATTTAATTAATGAAAGAGATTATTTTTGTTAATTCATGGGGGAAAATTGATGTTTTGATATGAGCAAACAATATCTTATAAAATAATTATGTATCACTTTTTTTAATTAAACACTTATTATGAATTCTGACAATAGTAATACAAGCATCATTTACATAATCATAGCCAAATAGTCAGCAGAGATTTAGAAATTTCAAATATAAGTATTATTTTAGATTAACAAAATGTTTAAATGTTTGAAAATGTATTTATTTCTCCAACAACCCAGAGTCACATGGTGATGAGATAGACAAATCAAAACCTATCACGGCAGCACAGCGGCAAAAAGAAAGAGAGGAGAAAAGAAGGAAGAAAAAAGAGAGAGCCAAGGAGAAAACTAAAAAGTCAAAAGAAAGGAAAGGTAATTATAATATTCTTTATTGATGGAATATTGTTTTGTTTCTTTGATATCCTATAACTTTAATTATTATTTTTTAAATATGCTCTACTCTAAGCCTTAGTTCACATTATCTCCATCAGTTCATAACTCAAGATATTTTGTTTGTATTTTTTGTTTTCTTTTATTGTTGATATCTTATTGTTATGTACTGGTAATTGGGGGATAAAGATAAAGGTAGATTAATTAATAGTCTGTATCTCTGCTCAATGCAGACTCACAAACTTTATATTCATTTTCCTCTTGGCAGGCCAATTTACATAAAAGCTCATTATCAGCTCTTTCCTACTATTATTGGGACAAAATCTTTGCTGCTAATAACGCATTTATTTTAAAACCCTGAGTGCAGGGATAAACACATGTGCAAAGAGACTTTACCGCAAGGACTCAACATCAGACTTAATGCCAATTGGAAATTGACTTACCGGCACTGCTTTTTCAATTGCCAGGTGTTCGCTTCACCACAGTGCATCATGTTGACATTGTCGTGAATGGTTTGTTTTTTTTTCTCCTTCAATTCCCCATCCAATCCCCTATACACTCATTTGTATCAATTTATTGCTATCACTATATTTACTTATTTGTCTAGATTACTCTATCTTGTCAAGTAAAAGGTTTGATTTTATGCTCGGCATTTCCTCAACACAAATTACTATTCATCCATTTGATGTCCATGGGTGTTTTTTTGATGATTTTCAAATAATGCGAAAAACAAAGCAAGTTTTTCCTGTCTTCTGCCAGGTGTCAGTGAGTCATCCATGTCTCTCTCAAGTGAAGATGTGCAACTTCTTAAAAGATGGATAGGAATGCAAACCCCACAAGACCTTGCTAGAAATGAGTTGGGTCCTTCTTTGTCACCCCCACAAGTCAATAACAGCAATGAGATTAACATCCAAAACACAGACATTTCAAAGCCAAGTGGCCAAGAACCGTATAACCCTAAAATGGTCAACAAACACTTTATCATTAAGGGATCTCACAAACATCGACATATTTTAGCTAAAACTATTTCCAGATCAATGCCTGGATCCACAAGCCAAGGATCTGGGGGTGAGTAAAAGTATAAATTACATTTACTGTATTGCCAGTCCTTGAGGAGCATAGGACATTAATTGTTGATTTTCATCTACTTCTGTTCTGGGCCATTTTTTATTTTTGCTGCCATTGTCTCTGTTTTCAGGGTACTTTGCCATGGTATTGTAAGGCGTCCTTTTTTTCTTTTTCCCTTTGGGTTCAATTCTATAGCTTGTTATGCTATGCTGTAGTTATCTTTCCTCAGAACTTTAATGATGATCCCAAATGCTGGACATCTTTTTTTTTTTTTTTTCCTTCCTGCTAGTACTGCTCATGGTTTTTGTTCCTGGAAAGATTTTATTCATACTCTGATTATTTTTTTTATTTTTTTAAAACAATGATTGAACTACTAATCATCTTTATTCTAAAGTATTTATGATGATGATGATTCTACTAATCATCTTTATTCTAAAGTATTTATAATGTTGATGATGATGATAATAATAATTTTAAAAATTTCTTTCGTATTGACAGTAATACTCTATCCAGTCAGTTTATTTGAAGAAGTAGAAGAAGAAGAAGAAGAAGAAGAAGAAGAAGAATTACTTACTTACTAAGTAATTTGAGATCCTTAAGGAGCATAGGGTGTCAATTGTAATATTAATAATAATTATCTCTCTTAAAAAAATATAGTGCAAGGGAGATTATTGTGCTTCTCTGGCGCAATTAATTTTTTGCTCACTCCCACATACTGACTGGCAGGTCTAAAAACTATGCAATTGCATTTGGTTGATTGATATTTAGGTAGTTTAGTGTTTTTAACAAAATAAGTGTGTTTCTCTGCTTAATTAACCAAAATAAACATATATAAAAAATGTGATTAAAAAAATGACCGCTCCCTAAAATCAAAACAAACCATTGGCATGGCTTGATTTCAGGAGGTCGTCATCAAACCAGAGGTTTTGTTTTGATTTCTAGCTGAACTCTCCACGTGAATAGCCTTCAGCAATCATAAAGAAAAATGTTCAAATGCGATCTCTCAGTAAGGTCGCGATTACATGGCAGAATGATCCAGATTTGTTCAGGGTAAAAGTGATATAAACTACTTGCAACCAGTTACTCCATCATGGCTTATAACTTAGCTCTTTGACATACACTAATATACTCAATAACAGCAACACGAGTTGGTGTAAGTGGAATTTATGCATACGAGGGCAAATTACAACTATTTCTTTCCAGAAAAATTGGCCTTTATTTTGCCACTATGATCTAGGCCTTAACACTTGACAGTCTCTGTGTAGTGTGTGTTGGCGTCGCAGGTACTCGACTAGTATTATAAAAAAACAGATTTAAATGCAAAGACTCTCTCAAGAACATATATAACACCTAGAGACATCAAATTTGATATACACTAATAACATAAAGTTTCCTAGTGTGCGGCCCGGTCGGAGTTTTGATTTAAGGCTCTATTGTTGTTTAGAAAATGAGAATCAATTACGATTAGAATTACTGACTTTATCGGTATCTGATAAACTGCAATTTGTGAAATCTGTACACTACACCACACCACAATTTCCAACCGTTGATTGAAATATTTGGGAGCAAGTGGAAGGTCAAAAGTTACATCATGGATATGTTGGTGGCGTCATGCTTCGTCAACTCGACGAAAACCAAAAAAAACCGCTACATCGATAAACACACCGTCAAGTTGCGCTCAAACGGTATCGATACTGTGTTTGAGTAGTCAGATCAAATATAACATTCAAATATGTAGGGTATTTTTGTACCGTGAAAGTGCAGGTAATCGGTAGGCAATGTTATGCGAAAAAGTCAGTATGAATTTGTGAAAAAGATATTTTGATGTGAATGAATAGTACTATCCTTTGTTTGTTCTTTTCAATATAAGTCAACAACCCCATAGAGTTAGTTTGGTTCTGAATAAGGATATATTCATTGAAAGGTCAAGGTATTTCATACAAACCAGTAGACGCAAGCTAGCATCTTACATACATGTGGTTAATAGCTAAAGACTTCGAAGTTCGAAGGGTCCCAGCTATTGGATCTCATGTGATTTTTGAGCTTCTGGTAGTACATTCGTTAGCTATTGCATAGTAATATTGACACTTTATTCTGTAAAGTTGTCTTCTCGTTAATTGATGATGGTCTTAATTAATCACAATTTATTTGTAAATCCATGACGAGACGAGCACTCACTGTGTATTTGATATTATGTACTACGTACCTGCTACATGGAGTTTAAAAGCGAGGATCGACAGGGTATCGATTAAATGAGTATTGGTTGAATATCGTTCTTCTTAAAAGTTGATGCAGTGTTAAGTTTGCAAAGTTGACACAGCATTTACTAACCGATACGTCACCCCCCTCTTACTAACAACATTCAGAGGGAGGGAGAGGGGGCAGGCGGAGGAGGAAGGTGGGGGGGGGGGGTAAGGGCTGAAGAAAGAAGGGAGTGTGAAAAGCGAAAAAGCATCTTTGATAGAAAGAGAGAGAGACAGAGGTAATGAAAGATAATTACTTTATTAGAACAATTGTCACTAAGTTAAAAACACAATAAATTGTCAGGATTGTCTAATAAAACATCCTTCTATAAAGATGAATCTTAAGGCATTTCTTGAAATTGTCCAAGGAAGAAGCATGATATATTCCCATGGGGTTAAAACATTGGAAAACATGAGATTTTTAAACACAGCCCGTCATCTGTTGATCAAAGAGATCTGCCAGGTTGATGGTATTCATGCAGTCTGCTTAATTAATTATGACAGGGGCAGCATCATTCATTAATGTAAAAACCATAGTTACCACTTTAAACTAGATGCGCTGTTCAATAGGCAGCCAGTGCAGCTGTTGGAGAACTATGTGAGCAATGTAGTTCAGCAGTTTCTGAAGACAATTTATTTGCACTCAAGGAAATCTGAAGAATAAATAGTTACAGTAATTAATCCTAGAGAAAAGCAGATATTCAAGTTTGCTACTTTCTTCCTTGGTTATGTTTCTAAGGCTACCATTTCACAAATCTATATCATAACCTATTTTCTTCTGTCTTGTATTTGACTATGTTTTACATGTTTTTTAGACTTACTTTATTCAGTTTTTTTATGTTTGTTTTATTTTTTGTCATAATTTAAATCTATATATAGCATATATGTATTGTTCATAGTGAAAATATATCAATCCTGCTAGAACTAAATGAAATTGATTAAGTCATCACTTCCAATTTGTCCTGGCAGAATTGATAAATCAATCAAGAAATCTTCACATTGGATTATAAACATTGTGTAATTTTAGTTTTCTGTTGTCTTTTTTTAAGGTGGTCCGATGCTGATTTCTTCTTCCCAACTGGTGTCCATGCCAAACACCTTCATTCCTGTCATTGCTATCCCTTCCACCACAAATCCTGGTAAAATTGAAATCAAAAGAATCATCCAGCCTTCCCATCACCCATCAGGCATCAACGTATCAGAGCCAAGCAACAGTAGCAGCAGTAACAATTCATCGTCAAGCCTGGCTTCTGACACTACCAAAACATTGCTTCAAAATGCCATTCTACAACGTAATTCAAACTTTAACAATTCAAATCTCTTGCCAACATTATCTAAAGACTCAGACTCAAAATCTATTCAGGAAGAAAACAGAAATGAAAATAATCTGTCGGCTTCTGAAGACAGTCACTGCTCGAGCAGTAATCACTTAAGTGATATAAAAGCTGAGGGCATAACAATTAAATCTGATCCACTACTCTCCTTTCCCCTAAAAGAAATTCATGATGCGTCTTCCACACTGAAAAGAGAGCCCCAAAATGGGGACAAATCAGGGAACATTCATAATGTTCATGATAGCTCAGACATTTTGAATTTCCTTGATATGAAAACAACTCAAGATTCTCCTCCTTGTTTCGATAACCCATCTTTTCCCACCCCAGAGCTAAGAACTCCCAACAGCGGAAATGATCTCAGTTCCTTTCCCTCTTTGACCTTCTCACCATCACCGCCATATACATTCCACCAAAGCCCTAAACAGATTCAAAATAAGGATTCAACAACTTCTTTTCAAAAATCTGTTACAGACAAGACTACAAATCAAAATTCAGGACACGAGGATGCCTCGGACCATATTGATTACCTAACTAGTGACATTTTTCCCTCGGGACTCAACGATGACAATCTGAATAAATTTGCTTCCATGTCATTTCAGAGTGTTCATGATCTTCAACCTCACAATGAGCTGCCTGCACCACAAGCAGCATTAGGCATGCATGATCCTTCTAATTCAGTATCTTTCAGTTCTTCTTCCAATATGGCTCATGAAGCAATGCTGTTCACAGAAGGCAGCCATAGCAATGTGCCATCCTTTGACCCAACCACCCTTGTGAGAGCGGAATCATCAACCTCTTCATCATCTTCCCAATTCCAAGGGGATATATTCCAGCCTTCAAACCCTCACAACAGCCTGTCACACACCCACCACCACCACCCCCAGACAATGCTATTCCAACAAAGTGAACCCTCCCATCAACAGTCATTGCAGCAAAATATGTTCATGACGAATCCATCTCAGAGTATGCCAACAACAACTGAGACAGTGACAACTTCACCATCTATGATACCGACGTCGTCACCAAATCCCTCATCTTTATTCTCAAACCTCTCTCCAAACTTTGCTTTTCTTCCAAACCAGTCCTCCCACTTAGACTACTTTAGTCAAGGAGACCAACAACAGCAGCAACAGCAACAACTCGATAACAGTAACTCTCATATGCAGCAACTACAAAATAATCAACAGCAGCAACCTCATGCATTTTCTCATCAGCCACACCAACAACAGTTTAATCCCAGCAACTCACACCTGCAGCAGCTTCCTAACCATCCACATCAACATCCACAACCGCAACAGCATACCTTTCCCCAGCCCCATCAACAACAACAACAACAAATATATTCTCAGAATATACAATCATATTCTCAACAGCAGCAGGAGAGTCACCAATTTTCACATCCAAATCACTACAACCATCTGCAACAGCAACAACAACAAACTTACAATATTTACGATGCTTCTAGCAATTCCCATAACACCAGCACACTAATGACATCAGAACCCAACATGTCCGTGCCATTCTCCTTGGCCAACTCAAATAACATGACATTTCCGTCCACATCTGTATCTGCAGAATCATCTTCATCTTTCTATAATGTGGAATATGGCAATGACTATCCATCGTCTGCAGGTAAGATATATGAACAATTTCGTTCAGCTTCAGTATTCTTGAAATGCTTTTAGATTCCAATGAAGTTTTGTATGATTTTGTTGTTGTATATTATGGGTTGGATTCTGTTTTGCATTGACATGATGCAATACAATGATTTCCATTTTGACATTTTTATGACCTATCTTTTTTTTAAATATTGTCAGTTTCATTGCAAAGCTCTTAGCTTCTTAACGATGTTTTAAAACCTTATGTTAAAACCTTAAACAGTCATTTCTTAATGCTTAGTAAAATATAAATCCTGTTTTCTCAATAAAACATAAAATGACAATTAATTTTACCAATGATTTTCTGTTATAAATATAAAAGTTGTAGATCTGACCACAAAAAAACCCTGCAAAAAACACTTCAATTTAAAAAGTACAGAAAAAAATGTTTGGGTAACTTTGAAATTTAATGTTTTACGACAGGCAAAGGTGGAAAACTTACAGTGGATACTCGCAAAGACAAGCAGATTCTTTTGGATCCAAGCAAAGATCTCATTGCATCACTCAGCAAGCAGCTTTCGAAGTCACAGGTTGTGGATAACTTTCCACCTGCTTTGGCTCTCACCCCTAAGGGAACAGGTGCTGGCTATGGACTTGGCATGGATTTGGATTCCATTTTGACAGATGCCCAGGACAACAACACAACCATGAGGTAGGTTTATTATCTCCTCTCTTTCTACTCATGATATTGGTGTAATATTATCACTCTTAATAATGGGTATGATAATCAAGGTAAGATATAGAACTTTCTGGTCGCTCCCAAGGAGATTGTCTTGGACAGAAGTCCTTGTCTTTCTCACTGTGTTTGATGTTCAAGCTGTGAGTAACAAATCTTTATGTCAAAATGAAATTAGATTAATCATAAATCTATCAGGGTTTATTTTTGAAATTTTGTTTTTGTTTGCTTTTGTTTTTGTTTTCTTCGATAAAATCAATAATTAGTTATTAGACCATTTAATGATTATGAATGCAGTATGCTTGCTAGTCTCATTCAGCATTCATAAATTATTGCAACTACTTCATGTTTTAATTCTTCACCTGCAGAGTGGAGCAAAGCCCCTTGTCATCATCCCTCTTAGCAGATTGGGTTGAACTCAGTGGCAGTATCAGTCAAGCTGACCTTGAGGCATTGGAACAGGAGTTGGCCCTTCAGAGTCCCATGAATGTCAGCTACAATGATATGAACTTATGACTCTTCTTCCTTCCTTATTTGCTATAGAGCTGTACATATCTCTCTGGTCTTTGTCATCCCTTCCTTCCTTCAATGTCTGTGTCTGTCTGTCTGTTTCTCCTCTCCCCCCCCCCCCTCTCACTCTTTCTGTTTCTCTCTCTCTCTCTCTCTCTCT
>JASKDV010132846.1:0-14125 GCA_032466395.1 Aegires albopunctatus | reverse complement strand
GTAGATCCCGTACTTGATATTTAATAGAAATTAATGAAAATATGCAGTTATTTGGTAATAAAATGATACTGCCTACCGAATTTGGGAAATTAAATCAAGAATGTGGATGTCTTTGGTTTTCTGGTAGCTTCAGTGGTTATCGAGTTTATTCGAAAAAACCCAGGGGGGCAACGCCCACCATAAGAATTTATAGATTAAGAAGATGATACAATTAAGTGAAGATTTTTCAACTTTTGTATTCAACACAATAATTAATGACCTGAAACAACCATGCCATTCAAAATAACATTACCTTTACATAATGAAATATAACAAAACTGAAAATGAATAAGCAGTTATGTAATTAATCATTTTATTTCTGTTTTTTCAAAAGTAGCACAGATACTAATATTTTGAATGAAGCAGTCAACAATCGCATATAATGTATTATTCTTATTCATCTGTATTCCTGACGCCCCCTCCCCCCCTCCCAATCAACCTTTAGTAAACACATGTGGTAGTGAAGAGTTGTAACAACTACATACAGTTAAGCGCCGATAAACCGTCCGCTAGGGACAAGTAACTTTCCCCCCTTTGCCTCCCTCGGGTAGAATTAGTAGGCTACCCTTTATAGAGACTACTGGTTAGAATCCATGTCATCCTATTCACTTCTTTCTCCCAGAATGTATTTCAATTATGACACAATGTGTAGAGTATAAAAATAATATAAGAAGAAAGACATACATTGTAGATCTATTGACTTCTGATATAAATAATAAGTTATTATGCATGGATGAATCAAATTAAAATGCCAGACGTGTTGGATGGGGGTCACATTGAGTCACAATAATACAGATCTGTTAATCCGACAAACTCTGACACTTTTGCTGGGGACTGGCAGGGTCGGATTATCTATGCTCTACTGTAATTCTTTCATGTCTTGAGGAACCAATAGTCAGTATCTATCGTTTCTGTTTATTACGTAGAAGTATATGACTTTATGCTTTACACCTGGCGTTCTCACAATAGGAAGTGGGAGTGACTTTAGTCAGTACTCAAAACTGCAGGGCTTACTCTGAGTTTCCCTTTCTCTTACATGCAAGATGTATAACAAAAATCATGTGTAAAGAACCCTTGGTGTGTTCTTGAAGCTCATATCCTTGAAAAGAACAGTTGTTCTATTAACTCAAAAGAACTTACTCTGCTTTCAGGTGGGGGAAACATCACTTCATATGTCTGCACAGATGCAATTAGAGGAAACAGTTTTTCTTGTTTTTCTTTGGGATCATCACAATGAAAAGCTGTCATTAAAGCCTGTTAATATAACATTATAATAATAATAATCATTAATTATTTAATCACAAAGTTGTTACATTATATTCTGGTTGAGAGCTCCAGTAACATTACATTTACAACACAATATGAATTTTAAATAAAGTGCAAGATACTTAATTGTTTGAAAAATTATCAAAATGAAAGAGTCAACATTTTCAAAAACATTTCATTACTGAGGTATGTTGTATGTAGCATTGATTCAAGATGACTATATAATTTTCAATCAATATTATTGATACCTTTCTCTTGCTATGGACTAAAGAAATGTTTGATTTGTTTAAAGGAATAACGAGTAAAATTACATGCAAATAAGAACGATACCAGCATAAAAATATTATCATTCAAAATCCACAAATCTTTCTTCCAAATCCCCCAAACAATATTTCTTCATCCTCTCTACTCAAATCCTCATTTCTACATTGCACATGAAATTACCTTTATTATTGTCTCTTGTCCAAAATGCAATTGTCTGCAAGCCTCTGTTAATTTGGTGACAATGCCTATATGGTTAGCAGCAAGGATGTCCTCTAAATATTGAATAGACTCTTGCAGGACTTCTAAGAACTACAAAACAATAAAATAGTGAAATAAAACATTTTAAAGTATCAATTTGTGGATCTTGGATCAATGGTTGTACAGGGGAGAGGCCAATTTGAGTTAGCAAATTCAAAACCCTCCAAGATATACCAGGTATTCATAACACAATTAAATCTATTCAAACCCCTCTCACCCTCCACTGACACCCAACACTAACTTAAATGAAAAATTGCAGTCATCTGAAAAGGATTTATACATTCATAATATTCATTCTTTGAAGATATTTATCTTAATAAACTCTACGATATGGCTAGAAATCAATAAGATTTTTTTCACCATTGTTTAAACTAAAAAATAAATAAATACAAATAATTTTTCTTACCATGTCTTTATCTGTAATGCTGATAATAAGCTTTTGTAAAACATAATTGGCAACAGGATGTACAGCAAAGTAAATAATGTTATCATTAAATACTTCTTTATATAAATCTTTCATCTGACTCTCTGATGCCAAGGAGATAAGCAATTCCATGAGATATGACCCAACCTCACTTTGGACCACTAAAGGAAGCCTGAAAAGAAGAAATATGTAGGCATGAATCAGAATAAGAGATGTTATAGCAAATCTTGACAAGATATCTGTCAGCAATGAGTTAGCTTATCTAGTTGAACCAACTTCTACCGTTAGACAGATATTGGTCTCAATTTGAAGACCCTCGCGCATGTTGAACAATGAAAATACCACTGTCGTGATCAAACTAAAATAAAACTTTAATACTATAATAAAATAGAAGTCAATAGTTGGTCTGTTCAACTGCTATCAATGCAATCTCAATAGAGCTTTCTATACCTTGGCCTTGAACCAATTATAATTTATAATATAAGTAAAACTATTTCCAACGACATTCGCTTCTTCAATAAGCAACTCACTGTCCATTATGACACACACGTAAAATGCTGACATACATAGCAGGCTTCGAAACGTCGGTAACAAAGGGTGAGTACAATTCATAAGTAGAACAAATATAATGTCTTATGCCTTCTTCTGTCACTCCCTCTCCATCCTATTAATATCAAGCATATTTCATGTTGTTTTAACATCTCTTTGATAACCTTTATCCCCTGCTTAATTGACAATCACACTAGGGAGAATTGTAGAGCGGGGAAAAATACAACTTGTATTCCCTGCTTAACTGACAATAATTTTAAGGAGAATGAGAGAGCTGGAAAAATATAACATTTATCTCCTGCTTAACTAACAATTATTTCCGGGAGAATGGGAGAGCTAGAAAACTCAAAGGCTCATTGTCAATATTGTTTTGTTAATGTTCCAGTTTGTCAATATAATCACTGTGCTCACAACAGCTCTGACCAAAAATAAATTAAATTCTATAACAAAATATTAATGAACGTTGTAGTAAATATTTAAAGACAAACAGAATTAAAATCAGACAATTTAGCGAAAGGATAAATCTACTTCCTACAATATGCAAATTAAAGAGGGTCTGTTTTGCCTATTTTGTTCAGCTTTTTTATTGAGGCTATTGCTTAATAATAATGGTCCTACTATTAGATAAATTTCTACACAATGATGTTCAAATATGCACTGCTTAAGGTTATCATACCTCTCTGAAATATCATCTGACTTAGTCTCTTTTACAGGACATGTTTTAGCAATTATAGTCAAAGCCAACTCTGCATACTCAGAAGGGGAAATCTTGTGAAGGATTAGCAAAACACTTTGCAGAACTGGACAGAAATGAAGGTCACTTAAATGATCTGAAAAAATATTGTGATATCTGTTAATTATACCAACATGGTAGAGGAGGCTACAAGTAATGAATGATATACAGCAAAGTAGGTAACTCGAAATGTCTTAGTCAGACAAAATAAGAAATTAGAAGGTGTGACATAGATGGGACAAATTACAAAAACTATTGCTACTCTGCCTAACATAAGCAGAAAGGGATTGACTACTTATATATTATGCAAATTAGACCCATTAGCCACTCCAAAGATTGTAATGCAATGCAGGAAGCATAAAACGAGAGAGACCGACTGAAATCTAATGTGGGTGTACAAAATGCAATAAAAATGAAATGAAGGACAGGATATTGGGAGAAATCAATCATTTGTGTTAAATCAATAACGATAACAGGCAAATCTTTATATTACGAAATCAAGATTTTATTCAGCATTATAACAATGCTGACATGAAATATTCAGCTAAGCAAATTAAATTAAGATCATACCCTCATAGTTGCAGAGTCTGATAACCTTGTCTTTGAGAGTGACAAACCAAGATTTGAAGTCATTACTGAAATCTTCACTTAGGACAATCTTTCTCTCTGTATCTAAATAATTAAAATTAGAAAAAAATATTCAGGAATCATAAACCAATCTAGGAAAAGATGCAGTTTATACAATTGCACATTAATTATACATTGCATCATTGCTATAATATGATATATCCATATAGTTAAAATTGAAATGGGAAACAAAATGATTAACTCTTTCCATCCTGGCTACGAGATATCTCACAACAGACTATACAAAACAATCTTACGCCGACCACTGCTTATGTTTTTGTTCCCATCAACCCTAGGACTGACTGGTTGCTAATTGGGTCGAGACTAGGATAAAAAGAATTAACAAAAATAAATATCTTGGTTTCTTCAATGCATTTGTATTATACAAGCCAACACTATTTTCCTTAAATTGTGGACAAAGAATTTTAAAGTAGGGCCTATTTGAGTTGCTCTAGTTACTTTGATGGCTCTAAGTCCAATAATAGTCTGCTTGAGCCAATATTACGGATATTTCCAGCCATGTGGATTATGATAGCCTAAATTTGATTACAAAATTCAAGCTTGACCACAGAGAACAAATCTTTAATGATAATAATAATAATAAATGGTACTTATATAGCGCTCAACCCCTGGAAATAGCCAGACTCTGAGTGCTTTACAATATCAATAAACATTGTCACACACGTACATAATATTCACAAAGACATTTATACATATAGATTAACTTACTGGAGTCTAATAACGTGATATCACGTCATGAGCGACGCACCGTCTGCAGTCTACTGACAGGATAACCCGTCATGGCAATATTGCTAAAATCTCACCTAACTGTACCACATTTTTTGTGGAAACTCTTCAAGATATGAATTGCCTCTTCTTACTTTCGATTTCTGTGACTTATAAAACTAAAACTCAACATCATTAGATCGAGATGAAAAAACTCTGGTTTCAATCTGATGAAGTGATCGAACGTTCAATGATTGATGGTTCAGATGTTAAACAAACTTATTATTCATTATATCATTAGTAGATGATGAAATGGATCGTTTACACCTATTTAAAACTAAATTGAGATTTATTTCACCACCCACATTATCAATTGAGCTCAATGAAATGGTAGATATACCATGTTTACTCATACAAAGCAAATTTTTTTTCTCTTTTCGAGTTTTTGTGGTGATTTATTTGTGTCAAAAATTTAAAAAAAACATGCTCCATCTAAAATATACAGTGCACTCCTGATATATCGACATGCAAGGGTCTAAAAATTTTAAGTCGATACAAAAGAAACCTGTTTTTAATTACGTATGCCTAGACTAGCAACAGTCGAATGAAACAATCGTATTCACTTCACACAATTGGACAGTGAAAAGAATGTGGGTGGATGCTAGTCCCGCCGTGCGAACCAAATTGCGCACGTAGGCCTATGCACACACACACAGCCTCTCCCTTCCATTCTGCCTTATCCAATCATTAGCGATTCAGCACTAATTGTCTGCGCATCACTCTCTTGCAAGGCTATACTAAGAAAGGCCTCAACACACCTACCGCTCATCCCCGCCACGACATAGATTTATGCCCAATGCTGAGCCCTCAACCCCCCCCCCCCCACACACACAGACCTCTTCTTACACAGACACAAAGGTATCAAATGCTTTGCCAGTCCTAAACGATGTAACATGCCATAATTGCCAGCAGGAGGCATTAGGCACTTGAGAGAGAGGCAAAGACGTGAAATCTTTGTCAGTGGGCCTGTTATGCCTAATAAGCTTGACGGTTTACATGTCGATATAAGAGAAAAGCAGAGAGAGGGGTTGTCGATATAAAGACTCTGTATTTACTGACAGTAAAGAGGAGTAAAGTTGGGACTTGATCAAGAATGTCGATATAAGGATAAAGGCGATGTCGATATAAGTGGTGCACACTGTATTTAAATAAATAGTACTGTAGGCTAATATCCTCACCAATTTTTTGACAGTGAAAGCAATCAAGCAGCAGTCCAATGAAATTATACATGCATATGAAGTATTTCAAATTTGAAGATTATCATGACAAAGTATTACAAAACACAATAGATCAAAGTCAAACCATTTTGCCTTTGTGAATCATTTAAACATGCTCATTCCAACAAATTATTTCATGATTAAAATTGCTGAACAATTTGTATTGTTATTCAAAGCTAAAGAAAACAGACATATCTCTAATTTTATTTTAGTTCTATACAAAATAAAAGCATGGATTTGGAAAAAAATATTTCACAAAAAATAGAGCAATTCTTCTTCCACGATATAGATGACAATGACAAAAGCACATTAGGAATTTCTTTGTTTAAGTTAGTGCTCCAGCAATTAAAATGTTCAAATCAATACCATACCATACTCATTAGTGTTTAGCAAACTTACAACCACATTGCCTTTTTTTGAAAACAGTACTAGTATATTTCCCTATATTTCATTGGCCGCTTACAATAGTTTCTGAAACAGGAGACAACATAATATTATGTACATGGCATTGTCATCTGTGTAAGTACACTACTAAGCACGAGTGCATGGTAACATGCTTCAACAACCTTGTCAAATAGGATATCCATATCTGGCTCTGACTCTGACCCAGATTGAGATACAACTACAGCTTACTATCAAGAATGAGCCTATACACTTCCAAAGAAATCATCCGCAATTTTGGGAAACAACAACCTGTTAGAGAATGTCCTCAACAAAAAAGAAAAGGGCTGCTTTCCAGCTCTGCAAAGGCAAACTTAAAAAACATTTCAATAACCCAAGTTTAAAAAGACCACAATCTCGTTTCAGGCTTTGCCAAACTATAGAAGAAGCAGTATACCATGGCTTTCTACAACTCTCTAGAAACAAAAATACAGTGCTTTGGGGATTAGAAAACTGTCATCCATGATTCTGTATTATATAGCCTATTTTATAATACAAATAAGTCACCACGACTAAGTCTCACCACCTGTCATTGGCTCTTGAAAAAGATTGACATTCCAATTATTGGTAATCAGCAAATTATTGATGCCCTTGAGTTTTTACTGTTATTAATGTGTCACATAGTATCAAAACACTCCCTCCCATAAACTTTAAATGATTATGAGATACGGAGAAAGATTGAAGACCCTCCATGAACTTCAATTAGATGAATATCAAAAATAAGTAACTAATAGTAATAGCAAGCAAAATAATGCCATAAGAGAATAGGCTGATAAATATCAAAATTAATACAATTTATCACATTGATGGCCATTTGAATGCAAACTATGTGGCTCAATTTTAAAACGAGTGTGAAACAAGAAGTGAATAATGAAATTATGATGTTTAAGCATTTCTTTTTCAACATAATATGGTGATAATCTATCTATACATATCATAAAGAGAGTGTTTGTCTGTCCGTCTGTGTCATGCCTACGGGCCAGACCAGAGGTCTCGGTCATGAAACTTTCACTGAAAATAAAATCGTACCAATTGTTTGCAAGACAGAGCATTTTTTTCAATAAAGTCATTTGTAGACTAATGACCGATGATTTTATTTCCATATTCTACTGAAGGAAAGAATAACCATTTCCAAAAATTGAGACCTATGCTGTTCCTTTTCACTGCGTCCAGTTTACGTGTTCATTGGTGCTTTTATATTTTCGCACAATTCTCGAGACGCCGCACATGGAATGTTGAGCTCTTGCTCACCACAAACCGTTCTACATTTACAGGTACAGGCCTAGATCTATCCTATTGTTTTCTACTTCCGTTCTATAGATTGTCTAAAAGTCAATAAGTTTGTTCTTATTGTTTAGAGAGAGAGAGATTATGATCTGCACCTAATTTTTACAAGCGAAAGAGTGAGAGAGAGAAAGATTATGATCTGCACCTAATTTTTACAAGCGAGAGAGAGAGATTATGATCTGCACCTAATTTTACAAGCGAAGGAGAGAGAGAGGGGAGAAGAGGGAGTAAGAGAGAATGTGAGACAGATTATGATCTGCACCTAATTTTACAAGCAAGAGAGAGAGATTATGATCTGCACCTAATTTTACAAGCAAAGCTGTAACAGGCCAGCTAGTCATTCATATTACAAACACAATGCTAAAATTACCTCACTCCATAAAGTGATAATCATCATTGAAATGTCTTTACGAAACTAGCTGATATTAGGCAGAAGTTACTTGAAATTGAGAGAAAGGAGATGATCTGAGCATTATTGGATACACAAGTCTATATACATGTATTGGGTATGTCTCACTAAATAATATTTCATGTCTGACCAGGTCTCTTAATGCCAATACACATGTCATCTCTGAATCATTTGTATCAAATATAGGAAAACCCCAGGGAGAAAGCACAAGTCCAGTACTTTTTACTATAATATAGTATAATGTATATCTGGAGCATGCACTGAGAATTATTAGTAAAGAGCATTCTTACATAGTGCGTTCCCACTAAATGTGCTCAATGCGCTTTACTACAGCTTCCCGGGCACGACATTACAGTCCAAGATCCATCTTACCCCACCGGGAGGCATACAGAGGTGCGACACAATAAAAGGCGCTTCACTTTAGCATACTGACAAGATCTTCCTCTACCTATAGCCCATTTTACACCTGGGTACGATGAAGAAATGCATGTAAAGAGCCAAGAACTCAATACAGCGCCCAACCAGGATTAGAATTAGAACCTTTGACCTTTCGATCACCAGCCTAAACGTCTACCACTAGACCATGATGCCACCTTATGAGCCAACATACACCGACGATGTGGATTTAGTCACAACAGCAGCGCTTAAACACATCTAATAGACAAAATAGAACGACCCCTTGGTACATTTAACCTGAAACTGAAACTAAAAGTTAACACACAAAAGACAGAATTTACCACAATTTCCAAAAGTGAACCAGAAACATTGAGAAAAGTGAAAAAGTGGGTCTGTTACTTTGAAATAATGAAGACATAGTCAGAAGAAAACAACTATCACGATAGTGTAGTAATAATTGGGGTAAGGGAAATGGGAGGGATAGATTAGCACATGGTATAGCTCTCATTTGCTGGAAGCAGTGACTACAGTAACTGGCAAACTTGTATGCTCTAAATTTAACAGGACTTGCTTATAACAGGGGAAACCTGTTGGCCCCATCAGTACATATACAATTCAGGCAAGTGAACATTAACAAAGTAAGAAGAGGTCAAGTTGATACCTTCCAGTCCACAGGAAATGACTTTGGACTGTCCTTAATATCAAACATCCAATTAAATTAAAAAAACAAATCATTATACATTAAGATATATGGAACTCCACTATCACTATCTTAAGAAGTACATGGAGATTATTTGGCCATATTCTAAATCTAAGGCAAGATGAAAACACCCTTGGAAACAGATTAATGACAAGTTTATTTCAGCAAACGTCCACAAAAAGAAGGGGTAGACTGAGATTACTGAGAATGTGCATGATAACAACAATCAGACAGGATTTGAAGGTCATCAAAGCATAAAAATATAAAGTGCAAAAGACCTAAACAGATTCCGCCAGATAGCACACAACAGACACCAATGGAGAGAACTGACAGATGATATCCTGGAGGCAGCCAAGCGGAGGAGGCAGATGACCACATGGCGGAAGGGATTAAAGTCAAGTAAACAACACATTCTTTTAAATCAAACAGATACTTGATATCCAAATTAAAAACCAAAAAGGACGGAATGGTTTGCTCAGTTTTAAAATGTAATGGAATCTAGGTATATCAGATATCTTAATTTATTCACTCAATACTATCATTCAAATAGATAATCATCATGCTGAGATCAAAATAGATTACAAATGATGAAAAATGGTACTTTGAAAATGATGTAACATTATAATTATAAATGAGAACTCATTAAAGAAACAAGTGATTGCATGTTCAATCATATAAATAAACAATAATACATTACTTTCTCAAAATAAACATTTTCTTCTATTTTCACCTTATCAATTTTTTTGTTTCCTACTTTCATTCATCAATGATAACAATTTTTTTTACTCTTACTTTGGACGTGGACAAAAATGAAGTGAATTCCTAAAGCCTTGTTTAGTTCACAAACTGATTTCAATAACAACATCCATTGCTGTAGTGTAAAGAATTATCCTCTAATAAGATATGGGAGTGCTAAGTAAACAGCTTTGTGATCGTCATTCATTGTGACAAATATGATGATGCATCCATTTTTACGTAACATTATTATTAACAGCACATATTTTAACTACAGTAGAAACCTGTTAGTGTTAGACCGCAAACACCTCATCAGAATGGTTAAACTGAAAAAAAATCAAAAGTGTTTCATTTTTATCTATACTATTACTATTGTTATCAAACTCATGACAAACCCAAAGTTTCTGGGGTCCTTATATGGAAATGTGGCTAAACCATAACATTTTGACTGGAATGGTCTTCCATGAGCAAGATTTCCAATGCTCATGGCCAAGATCTAATTCTACTCTGTTGGTCAATTTATGGGTCCTACCACAGCAAGCACTGGAAAATAACCATGTCCCAGCACAATTTGACTTCACCACTCTCCTCTAGCCTTATAATAAGTTATAACTTGCAGACTATGAAGTATAGGTAGGTGGCTGTGAGGCACACGCAAAGTCCACAAAGCATTGTCTTATGTTTGCAACAGTTTCTGCGATAATGATATTCCCATCTATGGCTGAAAGTGGGCCTTCATAAATGATGCACAAGAAAATCCAAACACTTAAACATAGATAAGCTGAACTGAATTGATCTACTGCAGATTAGTTCTTTGTTCTGTACATGTAGATAAGGCACTGTAAAATTGTCACTGTCATTTAATACAGTCATTATTGACATTATCACTATCACCACCCTCATTGTTGTCTTTAAAATAATACTAGCAATGCTGCTATTTGTGTTTTTATCATAATTATCTTACTATATAGTAGCTGACATTGGCATTATCATAATTAAAAATAAAAGAGACAGCATTATCACAATTACAATATATATGATTATTATCATTCTTTACTGGATTGTTAGGAACACAATACTCTAAGGCCATCTCCACAATCTGATGAAATTATACATTCTAATATTCATATTCACATCTCTTCAAAAAAGCTCAGCACCAATTTCTAAGTAGTTTTCACTCAAATTCACCATTGATATCATTCCTTGTTATAAACTAAAACTATAAAAAAATAATACCTGCATACTGATTATTGTCATCTCATTTGTTTTGGTGTTTTTTTTTAAACTTAGATAAAAATCCCCAGCAATGTTTTTAAATTGGAAATTACATGATTTATTTTCTCCAAACTTGTGCAGCTCACAAATCAGATTCATGGTGATAGATGTTCATCTAGGTCTAGAACTAGAACTAGATTCCTAGAATTTGATTTATCTTCATTCCATACAAAAATTATAGATCCAAGTCAAGTGTTTTGGATCTAACATACTGGACTCTAGAAATCTGTTTTAACAAATTCACGTTCATTTGGATGGGCCCACAATCTAGTCCAAGCAAAGTTACTTTAAGCCAGGAGCTAAATTAAATGTGTCCCTCAGCGACTTTCAAAAAGGCCATTGGGCTATCTTAAGATGTCATCTAGATCTGGCCTAAATAAATCTCTTCAGTTTGTTGCAGAGTTTTAAAATCTTTTAACTCTACTATTTATCCATGATGAAGAGTACGTGAATATGCATTAATGCAGAGATGAGGCCATGATCTTTCTTTATTTCATGCCTTGTACCGGTATTCTATATCACATTTTATTCATGGATGATGAGCATTGGAGAATGTAACTCTAATGGTTTTCACTTCCATGTCTTTCATATCCACAGAAAATGAACGCAGATTCTGCAGATCCTCAATGCCTGTTAGACTTGTTTTCATAGCAAGCTCTACAGCTGTATTGGCAAATATGTCAAAATTCACATGTTGCTGTGGCTGGAGAAAAAAAAACAAAGCAAAGAAATTAAAGGAAAAAATTAATTAAATCTGTAATATTCTTAGAGTAGAGAAGAAAAATAGCAATTCATGTAATGAAAATTTAAGTAGAAACGCTTGGGTTACTTGTTATTTCATCTTCTGAATTATTGTTATTACATGCATATTATTATTATTATTATTATTATTCTCATTATTATTATTATTATCATTATCACTATAATTATTGTTGTTCATCCTCTTCTTCTGGAGGATAAGATAGGTTAGTGAGTAAGGCACTTGCCTCCTAAGCCATAGATCCCTGGTTCAAACCTGCGCAAGCATGGATTTGAAATCCAATTTTTTTCGGATTTCCTTCTATTCTATTCCCTATCCTTAATTTGCAAGGATAAAATGAGTGCCAAATTCTATCTGAGATGGACTACTATAATCTAGGAGATCCTATGTATAAATGCACGTGTAACAGAACCATGGCCATTTATAAGGCAGTCCTGGAAAACCCTGAGATCACCAAAGTATTGAAAATAAATTAATTCAACATAATCTTCTTCTTCTTCTCCTTTTCCATCTCCTCCTCTTCCTCCTCCTCATCATCATCATCATCTATTACCATTATTTTCATTATCATCAAATTATTATTATTGATTATTTTTTTTATTTTTTTTAAAAACTATTATAAAGGCCCTGTAAACAGTGCATTTTTAGATCAAAGCATGCAGAGACTGAGTAAATGCACAGTAAATGGATGGATTTCAAACTTTTGCCTCCCTTGTATTTTTACGCAAAATTGAACTATAGTGCCATTTTGAGTGCATATATCTGGAAAGTTTGTCAATGGAATGGTTTTTTTTAATTTACGTGAATCTTTGGCACTGGTAGTGTGGTCAATATTATTTTCAGAGGAATCTGAAGATAATTGGCTATTGTATGATCGCTCAATAACAGGAAAAATTTCAATTTGAACTATTACGCAATTGGTATCATTTTCGTGAAATTTCAAATTGCCACAACTTTCTTGAAAATTAAGCTACAGGGATGGTTCTGGTTTTTATCATTGTCTTCAGGAAACTAAGCTCTTTGCATTGACCAACAAATAAACAGAATATGGGGAACTTTTTGAAATGGGTTTGGACTGTAGGCTGGCCTAGAATCAACTTTAGTTATACTTGTATTATAATTATGAGTGGAATTTGGGGCTGAATTACAAAAAAATCTTTATTCTTCTTGCAACATCATTCTTACAAATTATCAGAAATCATGCAACACACTTCTCTTAAGAACTACTACCCTAAAACATTTCATTACAATGAATCAGAGGTCCACTTATCCTTAAACCTATTTGTTATAACATGTAGTATTCAACTCCAGAGTCCACCTACCACAAAACCTAGTATTTCACTAGGTACACCCCAGGGCCCATCTATCTTCTACCGTTATTATAATCAGTAATTAGTTTCATAACATTATCATAATACTATTTTCATCATAATTAATCGATTATTGTTGACATGAAAGGATCATAATTCAAGAGGCACACCTTGCACTGATTGTCAACATCTGCAAGATTGCAATCCATTCCCATCCTGTGCAGAATGAGCAATGCTGATAGTTTGGTACCCGATGTCTTTGTAAAGAAGTTGCTTTCATGTCGCAGGTTGACTAAGAAATATGGGCAGGGTAATGGTGATTGAAGAAAGTGTACAACTGGTTCACTGGTTTTGTACTCTGGAAACTCTGCAAACCTTTGTGTCGTAAATGCCACCTGCGGGGGGTTGTTGAGGTGCTGAGACAATTGAGTGGCCAGCGGAGACATAAAGCAAGATGGACCTTTCGTCTGTGATAGAATTGAATCAAGATTACACAATTAATAGAAGAATTGACATGGTATGCAAAGCATTGTTTAGAGCACACAATTACTGGGATCCTTCTTACTTTGTTTGTTTTAGGGAGAGAGAGAGAGAGAGAGAGAGAGAGAGAGAGAGAGAGAGAGAGAGAGAGAGAGAGAGAGAGAGAGAG
>JASKDV010132735.1:2216-14126 GCA_032466395.1 Aegires albopunctatus | reverse complement strand
GCCTTCTTCTGACACACAGAGCACAGATGTCATAACCTTCTGAGAGAAGACGACATTATTCGGCAGATACAGATACAGATATTGTTATTATTATTGTTATCATTATTATTATTATTATTATTATTATTATTATTGTTGTTATCATTATTATTATTAATATTGTTATTGTTATTATTATTATTATTATTATTATTATTATTATTATTATTATTATTAATATTATTGTCGGTGTTATTGTTGTTGTTGTTATTATTCCCACTATTCATCTTTCTCATATAATGCCTCTTCCAGGATGTAGTCCTGAGTATGCTCTGGAGTGTGCTTCTTTGCACCCGGCCCAAATGCTTGGCATTGATGATCGGAAAGGCACTCTCAACTTTGGGGCAAATGCCGATTTCATTATGCTGGATGACTGTCTGAATGTCAAAAAAACGTTTATTGCCGGAGAACAGGTGTATTCAGTTTGAATGTACCTGTAAAATTTGAACAGATTTTTGAAATGACTCAAGAAACCATTTTTTTTTTTTTTTTACATTGCTGCTTTTCTAAGTTGCATCAGACCAATGATGTTGAAAGTATTTGATTTCTGCAGTGCAGCAACAAAACACTGTATAAAAAATAGGTAAAATATTTAATGCTAGATAAACGGAAAATTTGCTGGATAGCCAAAATCTTTCTCCTACTCAACTGGTTTATCTTTTTTTTTCAAGTTATTCTCTTTATGATGATTCATAGAATCAAAATTTGTTTCTTAACATGAATTTCAGTTGTTATGTTTGAGTAAGTGCAAAAGAAATTTTTGTATGTTCAATATCTGATTGATTTCATTTTGACCAAATTTTAATGATAAGCATAAACCATCTTGTCATGGTGCTGTAATTTTATGTTTTTTCTTTAAAGACTTCAGTTGAATCCTTGGAAAGCAAACTTAGATCATTTAAGTTTCTGATGAATCAAGAGATTACAGAAGATGATTTTATTCTTTGCTATAATTTTGAACCTCTTCACTAAAAATTCAAGTTCTCTCAACTGTTTCAAAAATTCTCTTGATGTAGAACTTAGTAACTATGTATGATTATGAATATGATGATTATTAGATCAATTTATTTATTTACAGGGCATTTAAAGACATTAGATTCCTATATGGCCCTTAACCCTGATAACATACGATAAGATAATTACACATTTTGTGCTAAGAACTTTTAGCTGTGACATAGATCTGGGTTATGTTCAAATGAAAGTGAAAAAAGGGAAATGAAAAATTATTTTATTGATAAGAAAATAGGGGATCAGAGATTGTGATTTTTGATACTGTCATTAAAAATACTATTAACTCACTTAGGACCAAGCCTTAGCTAGGCTTGGACTTGCTGGAACATTTGTTGGGGACCAAGCCAAAGTTTTCCCAGTTACCATGTTTACCACTATGATTTCATTATTATTTTTACCTTACTAGATAAGAAAATATCACAGAAAACACAAAATGCAATACAGTACATCAAACAACATGGTTATGTCAAACAAAATACAAAATGTCAGCTCTTCAAAGTGATTAGAGCATTATTTGAAAATGTGTAAAAATGGCTGGTTCCACTGTATGTGCTTGGCTCAAATAGACTGGTCCTCAGTGAGTTAGGGCCATGTGCATATAAAAAAATCAAAACTTTTTGCATGAAATCAACATTAATTTGTCATCCTCTAAGCAATACAAAATTATAATGTTATGTAATGATTAGGTAATAATATGTGATAATATTGTATGAGGTTTTTTTTGCCTATAACTTTGCTAATTTTTACAGTAGAGTTTTCAAACTTTGCATATAGTTTCCTCATATTAATACACAATTTTGTATAACAAGGATTTCAGATCCTAAAATTTGGCAAGGAAATTTAGCCAATGAAAAACTTGGCATTATTTAATACGAAAAAAATTAAAATGCTCATCATAATCTCTAAAACACAAATATTTATTTAGATATTTAAATTTCCCTTACAAAGCTTTATTTTTATCTTAAAAATCCTTCTGCCAAAGTTGAAGAAAGTAGCATTAATATTTAAAAAGTTCTAGCAATTTAAATAATGAGAAGAGCTGAAAATGAGAAATCGAATGACAAGTTCCCATTTCGGTAGCAAGGTAGCGGAAAAAGGTTTATAAAAACACAATCAACATCTAAAACTTATTTTGGCTGTTCTTAGTGATACGTTTGTTTTGCTAACTTAAAATTCAATAACTTAATGATAAAAGTATGAACCAAAATGGAGAAAAAAATTCAATTCTAAGATATTTACTCATTTTTTCATACATATATGCCCTTAAAATAGATTTATAAGCACATATCAGGTACAAAAGCAAAGCAGTGAAGAGTTTAAGAAGTTTGCAATGCATATAAATATTGCGACAATTTTATAAATTTTAATTCTTACCATTCCTATCTTAACCAGAAAATGAATCTAAGGAATACTCTGGAAAGGATTTCTAGTCATAAGTTTTATTTCATTTATATTATATTATATTATCCTGCCATTTTTAACCTGCTGCTGGTGGATGCAGCAAATTATTTGAATGCCACTGAAAAAACATTTCACTTTCTACTTTCTTATATTTATGGATAGAATTATAACCATCTTTATTTAAGTACTATACTTTATCAACTTGTATTAACTTGTATGAAACGCAAACATTATGTTGTAGTCAATGAATTATATTTTTGACTGTTAAACTTTTTTTTTTTATCTTTGCCTACCATAAAGCACACTAAGATATTTTACCATGGAAACCATTATTATAAGGCAGATCAACATTTTGTCCAATCACCATGTTTATACATATTGTGATTTTTGATTATTTAATCAATATCTGTCTCCTCACAGAAGGCAAGAGTTTATCTTGATTATGATATTCCCTTTCTTGATTATGATATTTCCTTACTTTTTTGGACATATCCCAGATCAAAAACCCGAGTGAAATAAACCGAGATTGCCTAGAAATTGACCAAATGGATAAATGCAAGAAAACAACTTTACCATAAATGATCCGCAGTGTAACCCAATGGGAAGGGGAGACAGAGAAATGAAGCCAGATGCGTGATGTAGGAAAAGAATGTCAATTTTATTGGGAAAAGACATGATTGATATTGGGAAGTCAATGGCGCAGGGGTTAGTTTAAACAGTTTAAAGACAAAAAAAGAGATCAGATCCCGACGCTGGCAAAAAAATTTAGATTGCCACAATCATTACTGATGTGTCCCTAGGTATTGCTACAATCATTACTGATGTGTCCCTAGGTAACACTGACACCTTTACCTCACTTGACTCAGGTGTGATAAAATATCTGGTCTTTGAAACTGCATTGTTTTCATTAAAAAATAGCATTTGCGCATGATATTAATATGCTGTCAGTGTCAGTCTTGTCCTATGTATTCTGTAGTGCTGTCTGGCTGGGTAGATGAAAAGTCATTGCTTAGAAGATTAGGCACTAATATAGGCAGAATATAAGCAGAATTTAAAAATTTTTAAAGGAGATGAGGGTCAAGTCAAAGTTTGAAAACCATACTGAATGTCTGATCCATTTGGCGGTTGATTGATGAGAAAGAGAATTTGACTAGAGATAGATCTACATTGGTCTGAATTTGCACGGCAGAAAGGTTTTTAAGCTTATTAGCCATTCCAAGTTATTTATATAATAATACGCTTTATCTTTATATCTTTTCCTGCATGAAAACTGTCTTGCTTGACTAGTTCTAAAAATAATTTTAAACGCTTTTGAAAATGTACCTGTTAAACATATTATATTATTTTGAATAATTGTCTTTTGTGGGGAAAAAGTGTGTTATTTTATGTATCTAGATAGAGTTCCGTCATTAATACAATGTGCAGAATATCCCTTACCTTTTTATTTATCAATGAGTGATTCACATCAGAATTAGATAAATACTGTACACATTATGAATGTTTATTGTCTCTTAATGAAATTAACACTACAATTTATATTGTCTCCTAGATTGTTGTTATTAGAAGCTATATTGCGACTTTATGACTATGATTTTATTTTGTACCAAACTTATGGCACATATTATAATACATGTATTGTCTAAGCTGATCACCATATGTATAACTCCAAAAGCCAAAAAAAATAATATGTATGTTTAGACAAGCATAAGAAAACCTGTGTAATTTCTTACACTTTAGATACTATCACAGAATGATGCATTTTCTTTGGTCTAAGGTTTTCTACATTTGATGGGGGTATGTAGCATTTTATATATTTCATAATGGTACAATAAGTGAATCTGAAAGTAATTTCAAGTTTACTACATTCATAGAATCTTCAAAAAAAGAAAAGAAAAACCCATCATCCACAAACCAAGGGAAAGTTAATGCATAATCTTATGTTTAAATTATCTTTCTTTATACCATTTATGTAAACTCCATTCATCTTCTTTTACCTCATAATATTTGCAATATAAAATGTGATAGCATAATAAATATATCATTTATTATCCTAATGAATTGTAGAGATATAGTTTAATCACTTATATATACACACATTCATTTTGATACATTTTTTACTATTATTTAAAGTTTTAGTTTTATACCATAATCATTGGTTTGAGCTTAAATCTTATATGTGTCTTTAAATGTGTTACACATGGATTATTTTTCCTCATGAATATTTAATGTACAAGCCTTGACTTGTACCAGTTACATAATGTATGTTGTCCCTTTCCCTTCAAATAGAAAAAAACACAAATTGTTTGAATTTCTCCTCAATAACAGACATTAGCTAAAGATATGATAAGGTAATAACTGTTCCATTAAATACATTTAAAAAGATCTTCAAAGGAGGGAAAGACCTCTCCTTTGTCTATATTTAGATCTAGATCTACAGTGCAAATAAGAATCTATTCTAAGAATTGTTACCAACTTCAAGACAGGGTACTCTTTGATTGGCTTGATTGCTTCCAACTAATCCAACCACATTTTAGGCTACAGTGGTTAATTGGTTGAAAATATATTTTCCTTCTTGGGAATGACAAGTTGGTGCCATTTCAGAGATTGTGAATTACTCCATTCCATTGGTTGATTTATTGATTTTTTTTTTTATGTCCCTTTCCTTCCTATTTTGTCGTCTACATTCCTAGGGATAATTTTATGTTAAAATAACTTTATATTAATCATTGTTTATCCAAAGATGCAATTTTTCAGGAAATTTCCTGAATTCAGGAAGAAATTATATGAGGCCAGAATTATCTTTGTAATTGAATTTCGAATTTAAAGGTTATTATATCCTATAATAGAATGACATTAAGCTGCTGCTTTTTTAATTACCGTACTGTCTGTTTGAATAATTATCCATTATATCTTATATTTTTGGAGACTTTTAGCTGTCTCCAAAAGTTCAGGACATTTTTTCAACTAAGGGCACCTTCACATTTATCATGAAACCTCTTTTCTTCAAAACCTATTTATTCTACCTTGACAAATGAGTCAGAAATGTTTAAATTAACGCTAAGGATTTGCAATCTTCTAATGATGAATTTGTTTTTTCTAGACTATTTCATTTCGTACTAACGGTGGGGTTATCATAGTTTTTATTTTCAATTATGACTGATTTCTCTGCAACACAATTTATTTCCATTGTATGCTGACCATACAACCTATGCTTGGTTCGTACCTTATTGTGTATAAAAATTAATTATAACACTCTTTTTATCATTGATGCATCGTAACTTTTTGTCATCTCACTTGGTGGCTTAGCTTCTATATTGCCATCAACACATGAGGATTAATTTAATACATGTAATATGCTATGTTTATTGCTGTCAAGAACTTTTGTAGGAGTCTTCTAGTTGAAACCTACAATCAAAATCTGACAATTTTATTCTTGAAAAAACACCAATGCTTTGAAAAATGGTGAGCAATCTTTTGCAATTTTACTGCCCTTTTCTGGAATTCCTTATTACATGATATCGTCATTCTTCCATCATGACTGATGATGGTTGCAGCATCAGGGGTTGGTCAAAGCCCCGCACATGAATGCTGATGCAGCCAGGGGAATGATATTTCCTTCATTCTCCTCCTCTTCTGGGACTGAGCATCAGCCCGGACATTTTCTTCAGGCTTTTTTTTTTTTAATTATTATTATTAGCCCCTAACCACTCAGCCCTCCTCCAATCTGCTTGGTCTTCTGCCATGGCCTTCCAATTACATGATATCACATAGATCTCTGCAAAAACTTTTAAATCCAAATTGAAAACTCACTTTTTTTAAATGTTGTAATGTGTCCGCTACTAAGTTAGGCATTAAGATTATTGTTAATTTCTTGTTCATACAAAATACATGTAGTGTAGTAATATACTTACTTCAATATATATTTCAAAAGTAAAAGGTGTATTTTATTTTCTTCAATATAAAGCACCTTAAGCTTGTGAATTACACTACATGGAAAGGTGCTGTGTAAGAATTATCTAACATTATCATTATTATTATTACAGTGCAAGCCGGTAATGAGGTTGTCGCTTGATTTTAATCGGGACGATTGGCGCAGGACAGAATTATAAATCAAATAATTCTTACGGGACAATCGACACAGGCGCTGCTTAATTGGGACAACAACAAAAAATATCACACCTGTCCCAACATCTAGTGAATTTATGCGTAAGCATCAATTTTTTTCAAATGAAATAGATCCCACTTCTGGCTGTGTTAAGAGAAGCTCTGGTAGAGAAAGCATAGATTTTAATGGTTACCTGTCATTATAAGTCAATGTTGTTCAGCATGCAGCAGTGTAGACACAGCATTGATAAGTTTGAATGAAACTCAATCAGCCATGAGAAAGATGCGAGACGGTTTAGACTTGCAGCCTTCTTATTGGCCTGATAACGAGTAAATGGCGATAGCCACGTGTGTATAGTCACTCGGTATGTCTCCATTCAGAGCTAGATGCGAGACACAGGTAAGACTTTCAGCCTCCTTAATGGCCTGATAACAAATGAATGGTGATTAAATAGTGTATATAATGAGTAGACAGTGACTAAAGAATGGCCGGATGTGTCAATATGTGTGGTGCAAAAAAAATTTAGTTCATAATTACTCTATGAAAACCTCTGAAAACATCAATAAATATAACATACTGAGGGTATACATTCAAATCTATCATCATTAACAGCTAGTTCAGACGTTCTCCTATGAATATACACTGAATGTGAAGGGCCACGCTTAATGAGGGAAATTTGCGTGAAGCGCAGGCGTCCTGATTAAGCGGCTTGCGCTGTATTATTATCATTATTATTTTCATTGTTATCATCATCATTATTATTATCATTCATTGGGTAAAGTAAAGGCATAACTCTCCAAGCTAATCTCAAAATGTTCTGGTTACTGATCTGAACTCATTTCACCAGATGAAATTTTCAATCCTCTCTTTCTCAAAAATGAAGATACTTTTTTTTTATCCCAATGGGCCTAGGAATAAATGTAATGTAGCAAATTAATTGTTGAGCTCGATATCTTTATAACACTGATTACATTCATTTACTTTAAGTTTCAGTATTTTAATATTTATCACGATGATGGAACATTTTCTTTCAAAATATTTCTTTTCACATGCAATGCATTTATTCTACTTATGATTGATTACCTCATGTTTTTTCTATTTACTTTGATAAGGTTTGCTTGTATGTGGCATATTACAAATGGTGAAATATGGCGTCTTGAATTTTTAAAATAAAAAATACTGCAGTTGATAAATGCATCATACCGGTATTCGTATTATGCTAACCCTTGTTAATATTTTGCATTGTTTCTTTTGGTGTG
The DNA here is from genome assembly GCA_032466395.1 of Aegires albopunctatus. NCBI lineage: Eukaryota > Metazoa > Mollusca > Gastropoda > Nudibranchia > Aegiretidae > Aegires > Aegires albopunctatus. The sequence goes on along the minus strand of JASKDV010132735.1, from coordinate 6,311 downwards.
GTCTTCCCTGTGCGTTTGTGCATAATAGCTTTATAATATTAAGAACAAGGTCCATAATAATGATGATAAAATAGATTGTGGTATGGTCCTCCCTCTGTACGTACATGTGATAGCTTTATATTGAGCATAGATTCTATATTAATGATAATAAAAAAGCTGTATAAACGTGTATCTGTTTTAGAATCTAATATTCAGGCTGATGATCCAGACCTGCCATATTGGGGTGTGTGTGTGTGTGTGTGTGTGTGTGTGTGTGTGTGTGTGTGTGAAAAAACAATGATAAAAAAATTAAGACGCTCGTCAGTAATTGCAATTCCATGCAGTGTTACAATGGCAATTTATTCAATCGAAGTGATAATAATCTAAAAGGAAAAAGGTGCCATATTTAATATTAATTGTTCTGATAGAATAATGCATGCCCACATTTTTGTGCATTCCTCCCAAATTGTTATTATTATTCTGGGTCGTTTTCGCAAACTCCGAGCATGTGTAGACATGTGGAGTGTGTAGGCGCACTGCGGTAGCCCACCAAAACAAAAAATCAGAAGTTGTCTTCATAAAACCAGAATTTCACCATTTTTGTGACAAAAAAATCTGAATAAATTCTGGATGATCAAAAGGTCTTGGGCTCAGTAGCTGGTTGGATGCAATGTTGATTCCAATGGAAAGGCTCTTTACACCCATTTTTCTCATCATATTCAGGTGTAAAATGAATTCCTGACTATAGGCAGAATTCGATCTTTTCAGTTGGAACATTTAAGGAAATGCACACCTCTATCAATCGAGTGACAACACCTCCCCCCCCCCCCCCCATTAAATAAAGAGTATTGATACAATTAGTGAAAAAGTGATAAATGCATAAGAACATCCTTTGAATAACGAAAAAAAGTTTTAATGTTTAATTTTCATCAGAAATGGGACAATTATTAACAAAAATGTACAAGTTCACAAGAAATCTGTTAGGAAATGTTTTTATTCTGAACTTTTGTGAGATTTGTTGTTTTAGCTGTTTTAATAAGTAGACTAAATTGTACTATGAGCGCACTTGAGCTCTAGGTCTGTTACATTAAAATTAAATGTACATTCAACATCTGATTGGAAGACAATGATGAAAGGATGAAATTTGGATAATTTTCATTTTTAAACGAAATAGGACCAAAAATATTGTGTTTTAATCTTCTCGTTCATTCAATGTCTGTAATTCTCTAGTGGAAATTGGCAGTGTGTTCTAAACTTTGGGGGTCGAAATATGAAAAATGTCTTTTGCAAGTTTTTGTAACATGAGGCGTGCTTCCGTGTTTTTACTTATTGCAGTTGCTTGTTCTTTCTCATTGCACTAAAAAGCATAGAATTACATCTGTAATATAAAACATTAGAGATGATACAAGTTAATTTCATACATTTTAAGTAATGATTTGCCAAATTGAGGTGATCATTCTTAATTCAAAACAGATTCCTCTTTAGTCTTTAGAGAACTTATTTGATTGTTCATTAAAAGTTTAGTATCTAAAATTACTCTTATTTTGTCCCCCTTCACATAAATCTGATCTTTACATTGTGTTCAAATAGTAATAATGATGAACTTTTAATAAAATGAATACATTACAACAAGCATCCTTAAGTGCTCTCACAGTCAAACTCTGATATATCACCAACATCATATTTGTAAAATAATAGCTGATTGTCAGTCACATGAATGCCCCATAAACACAAAATGCATTATTCCAAACAGCATCTAATATACTAGGAATACCAAAACATAAGCAAGGAAACAATGGAAGTAAATCTAAAACTAAAAAGTTCCTTTGCTATAATTAAATCAGAGATAATCTCAATGGTATTCTGCGATTTAGAAAAAAACAAAAGAGAAATCTTAAAATATGGCACGGCAAAGTAAAATGTTTTTCTGAAGTAAAAAAATATGTAATGCACACTTGGAATAAAAACATCAAATCGATGGCATACTTGACATTTAAAAACAGTTGTCAATATCATGGCATAAAAACGCAAACGTTTCATTTATTAAAGTTAAAGTATTATCAATTTAAAATGTTTGTTAATAAACCCAAAAACATATCAATTCAGGTTGGAGAAAGAAAAAGGCATTTAATTGTTATTGATTATATTGTGCTGATAGTTGATGAGTCCGTCAATTAAATGAAAAAGTCACATTTCCTGAGGGACAGAAATATTTCTAAAAAGAAATATGATTTTAAATGTTCACACATGATTGGAGAATATGAGGTTAGACGTTAGCCAGAACCACCAATTAGGGCTGTCGAATGTAAAATTTAACAAGTTAACAAGCACTCCATACTCAGTGTTATGTAAAGTACATTTATTTTAAAGATAAAGAAGGATCTTTGCTAAGACTGCAATAATTATTTTAGGGATACTGCATTTTTGCAGTAGATGTATTAACGTGTGTAACTATGATATGACAATGGTTAAGAACACATTATGAATAAAGTTCATGAAAATGATAATCGCATATCAAGAGAAACAACTACAATAATCTTAGGTTGATTGTGGCGAGTCATTCTCTTTTTCAAAAGAGGTAATTAATAAATGCCCAAAAATATATGATGCAAATTAATACTTATTTTAAAGGTGACCATTGTTAGTATCTAAACAATGTGAGCAATTCCAATGCAAAAACATGGCGATTTGTCTAACGTAATGATTAGGGAAGTTTAGGTGAAATAGACACAATGATCAAACATTAGATGGTAACACAATATTTTACCTGATCCTTAATGCCTTGAGCCCTCACGCTTGCCCTCTTGCTAGTTTTTGCAATCGTGAGCTTAGTAGTAATATGTATAAATTGATGCTGATCATATTTATCCCATACATTGAACATACCGGTATTTACCATTAAACTTCCGGTGAAATAAAGCACTATATTTCACATGTGAAATAAAGCTTTTGGAGCCTCATTTTCATATTATGTCAGTACTACTTAGATGGACCCCACCTGGATCCAGAAAAAGGGGGCGACCTTTGGAGACCTGGCGTCGAGCAGGAGATGAGAAAGATGGGATGGTCCTGGGGACAGATTACCAAATTGGCAGCAGATAGAACAGAGTGGTGCTCATTTTTTCCGACCTTATGTGCTACCCTGGCACGATGAGTCCTATATCTTCTATTTCATATCACTTCACGAAGTCAAGTTCAAAACACACAACAAACCGGCAAAGCTTAGGCTAGGTAAAGCCTTCCTTAAAAGTTAGATAAAAATCTCTCAATGAGTCTATACCACTACTGACGTTATGTCTCTAAAATTTAAATGACAGATTCAATATACAATTGTTGTAAACAAATTCTCCCCTTGAATTCATAAATTTATTAAGTTTACAAACATCGAATATACCCATGTTTGAATTCATTCAAGAAACAATAAAAGAAGGTCAGATAATTCTTGGAACGTTTAAAACTCAGAAATGTATGGAAATCGCATCATCCTGCAAAAAGGTCCCAAGACTGATCACTGAATGAGCTTAAATTCACATGCGATAACAATGGTGGCTGTCATTCTGGCCATTTCCTATTTTTTTATATTTCATGAGTGTATGATTTGTTTCAAGTGTAATATACATATTTATATAAGCACTCTGTGTATTTTATGTTATAATTACTATTATATATATATATATATATATATAATTTATTTTTTTATTAGCTGAATTTGTTAAGCGCCTAGAATCTGGTTCTTCGGGGAAGGGCGCTCTATAAGTAACATTTATTATCATTATTATTATATTATATTTCTTATTCTAGACCTTTATAAATGACACGAAGGCCCTACCAAAAAAAGAATTAAGATCTAGATCTAGATCCAAGATCTATCATCACAAAAACATAATTTTAATGATAACTAGATCTAGATCGGGATTTTAGATCTACACATAATGCATGAAAATAAAAAAACAATAAATTTTATCAGGAAAAAATCTCTTTCTAACCGATCGTTTCAATCGCAAGCCATAGCAGACACTATCCAACTCTAAAATGTTGTGTTTCAATCGCAAGCCATAGCAGACACTATCCAACTCTAAAATGTTGTGTTTCAATCGCAAGCCATAGCAGACACTA
>JASKDV010132624.1:0-14126 GCA_032466395.1 Aegires albopunctatus | reverse complement strand
CTCTCTCTCTCTCTCTCTCTCTCTCTCTCTCTCTCTCTCTCTCCCTCCCTTTCTACCCCTTTTACTTGAATTCAACTAAACATCTACATTTCTACAGACATTCCACAAAGTACAGATATTACATTACAACTTCTTTAGTAAACCTGACCTCATTGTTTTAAGGTTTTGTATTTGATTGTCTCCCCTCTGACCTCATTGTTTTAAGGTTTTGTGTTTGATTGTCTCCCCTCTGACCTCATTGTTTTTAGGTTTTGTGTTTGATTGTCTCCCCTCTGACCTTATTGTTTTTAGGATTTTGTGCTTGATTGTCTCCCCTCTGATTGTTTTTAGAATTTGTGTTTGATTGTCTCCCCTTATAACCTTCACATCATTATGTCATCTTAATAGAATCAAGGGCGATAATAAATAATAATATCGCGACAAAACTTTAAGTTCCATGTAAGTGCAACAGACTGATCATCTTGCTACCAACGTAGTATTAAAGAAATTATTATGATGGATTATAAAATTATTATAAATTGTATTATGTGAATTATATAAATGAAAACGATATTATCATATAACGTTATAACAACGTGGGACATTCATAAAATGATTATTATTCTTATTTCATCCAAAAAGCCCTTCCTTGAACTTACTCCTAGAAACGTATCCATGACGAAATCACAAGCAGCCAGCCCCATTCCAAATATCTGTACACCCAGATCTCGATGCCACAGCACATCACCCTACGATATCAACAACCAGGATCCCAATAAGACTTTCAAGGCAGGTCAGTCAGAGAAGAAAGAAGTATTTTAGGAAAGTTGAATTTTGGTAATTTTTTATCAAATTCAAAATACGTCAATAAGAAAAGTAAGAGCCATCCGACAGTTCCCATTGGACAGATTACGTGTTGATACCCTTAAACTTAGGCTACAATACGACATACTCAGATCTACATACTACAGTTTGTTAACTAACATAATACTTAAAATCAAATACTTCAACTTAGATAAAAAAAAATAATAAAAAAGTAGGCGTAATGGCAGTAATACTCAACCTTGTTGATTTTTGTCAGTTTATTTGAAATAGAAAAAGAATCATTGTGTACTGTACTCTACTGCTGGTCTTGTATGACATGGCGAAGGAGTATTCTAGGGAGAGCTGTAAGAAGGCAAGAGAGACAGATGAGCTCTTCAAAAACGGTATAAAGATCAGCTGAAGCAGCAGTTCACCCTAACTGGTATCAACTGCAGCACCAAGGAGCAGCAGGCAGCCGACAGATCTGACTGGAGAACAACTACCTACGGAGGAGCTCAGCCCTTCGGGGAAGCTGGGAGGAAAGCTAAGGAAGAATAGAGGAGGAGGAGGAGGAGGAGGAGGAGGAGGAGAAAAGAAGGCACTACACAAATTCCAATGTCCCAGACATATGCATGCCATCATTGCTCAATATCATACAGTTCAAGAATAGACTTGCTGCCCTCTGCTAACAGGACCTTCTCAAAGTTGATCTTCGTAAACGATCATCCGTACTTCCAGTTTCAGGTCTTGCAGATTCTTAAATTGCCATTGAATCACTTCTCGGGGAGATTTGTATGGTTGATATATAATAATACTAGGTCAATAACTACGTTGAATTTTTCCTCAAGTTGTCCCATATTTTTACCGTCAATAGATTGCTGTAGATTCTTTTACGAGACCAAAATGCTTCCTAGACTAGAAAACATTTACTCCAACTCCAAAAATAATAATTTCGAAAAACAAAAATTTCAATAGGCACTACGACTGATGGATATCCATGATGCTTGATAAAAATAGATAATTAATAATCATGTCATGAAATGGAAGGTCTTAGAACTTATTTTAACCAAATCATCTCTCTCTCTCTCTCTCTCTCTCTCTCTCTCTCTCTCTCTCTCTCTCTCTCTCTCTCTCTCTCTCTGTATAGTTCTTTTCAAGGGGAATAATCAGTAATATTCAATTTCTTTATGACCAAGTATGTGCCCTTTGTTATGACAATCCATATTATTATTATTATTAAGAACATTAAATGCATAATTAAGAAATGAGCTTTGGCTGAAAAAAACCTTACGAAACCACCATCTCTTTTGAACAGCAACGGGTGATTATCTGTCGTAATTATTTTTATGAACATACTCTTATTCATACTACATTTCGTAAAGACTATTTTATGTACTTAGCCTGGAAAATAAGAGTGCAAAATTATTTTGATGGACGAATGATGTGGTGGGCAACTTCGACATTCTCGGTTGAACACCCACTGTTTATGTAGCAACAATATGGCGTCAGACACATATCGATTTCTCTTCGGGATGGTGATTGATTGAGCTGGTACTTAGATTCTCTAGATCTAGCAAGAATAAGTTTGTGTTAGGTTCTATATATTTTGTATTTTACATATAGATCTAAATGTAATTCATATACATAGATCTATGTCTCCAATTTTCAAGAGAATTCATATTTCATCTCAGAGTAGACTAGATCTAGACTAGAATCTACATCTAGATCTAGTCTAGATATAGACATACTCGATCTTGATCTAGATATACTCGATTTTGTTTGCTCTGAATCCCCCCACCCCCTTCCCCCCCCCCTATCCCAAACCAGTTCTAGATATTATCTAATTCTAGTCTAGATCTAAATCTATATATCATAATCATTGGCCTTTCCAGAAAAATGAAAGGATCGTTTGGGGGGTTTATGAAAATGAAATGGATAGAGTTAGGGTAGAGAGTGAAGCTTATTTGTACAAAGACAAAGTCTGGGTCTTTCCCAAACTTTAATAGATCTAGTAGCCTTGATTTCTCTTACACAACTCTGTAAATCCTTGTGTAGATCTGGATCCAGCCCTCAGTCAAGAGCGTTTCTCTAGTGAAGATCCTTGCATGATAAATTCAAAATTTAGAACACTAATCTTGATCTGGATCTAAGAATGGCACATGGAGATTGAGAATCAGACAGCTATCTAGATCTAGATCTAGATGTCAGCTCTGAATTTGTGTATTCAGTTCTCTAAATCTTGAACTCTCTGCACTTGTAACTTTAAAGGTGAGCAGCTCTAATTTGGTGAACAAGAACAATTATAATATCATTCGACTTTAAGTAAGGGATGTAGAGATCTTAGGGCACTCATGTTTGTCTACTTCAGTGGTTTCTGGCTCCCACATTGGATCAATATTGAATTTGTAGCATTGGTCACGATATTTTGATTTTTAGAGTGAGTTGAACTAACTCAGGCGTACTTATTTTTATGGCCTCTAGATCTAGATCTAGATCTAGATATTCCTTTTGAACGATAACACTTGATAATCTAGAATTTAAGCACAATATGCCTGTAAATCTATCCCTGGCCCTTCCCCTGGGCCCAAACATGATGTCCCTATGAAAAATAATAGGCCCAGGCTAATTCACCTCATTCCAAAAATTATGAGTAACGATACCGTTGCTACAAATTCAATACAGATTCATCATGGGATCCAGGGACCACTCAAGTACACGAGTGCATTCTTAGAGTAGAGTATATCACAATCAATCAGATTGATTTTACTAAAAAGTTAGTATGTCATATATTATTCATAAATAATCTTGTAAAAAACTATATCAATTTATTGCTGTGCAGGCTGTGCAGTTGGCCTTATTATTGTTGTTTTTACCTTATTCTACAGGAGGATCATGAATCCAGATCCTGATGAACACTCACACCCTGGCCAAGAAGATCTAAGTTGGGGGGAAGGCATCAAAGTAAAACATAGAGGTGGGTTCTAAATAGGCCTAACAGAAATTTTCAGTGAATATCAACCATCTAAGGGACAATAAGTGATAATTCTAAGCTTATAAGAACAATGATGATCATAACTCTCTTGATGGTATCACGATAGACTGATAAATATTATATTTGTCAAAGAATTTCTTATTGTTGATTTGAAATTATTATATCTAAGATTGAGTCATGATAGTCCATGTATGTCTAAGAAATGTTTTTCACATAATCTTTTTGTCTCAACTCGGAAAAAAGTAGATTGATTGATTTGTTAATTAAACATAGATAGACTAGGTTAGAATAGCATTATTTAAAATCTTGTGAATTTCATTGCACATCTTTAGAACATACTTGAGGAATATATTCTTGATTTCTTCATCAGTTTTTTTCACAGATAAATTCTCATGCTTATGTAATGATGTAAAGGACACAAATATTCAACTCCAGATGTGTATGATTTTGAAGTTATAGCTTCCTGTCACATAAGAAATGATGAAATCACAAAGTTATAAATCTGTAGTACCTAGCATCATAGAAATTATTTCTTTTTGTTTTCTAAGTACTGAAATTGATTGTTTTTATTTTCTGGCATGATTTGTTCACAATTTTTAAAGTGGGCGGGAGAAAAAACGATTGTTAATCTCAGAATAAAGTTAATTTTTAATTTTTTTAAAATTTGAGACTGAAAATACGGGACACATGATATTAAATATAATACAACAAGCTTTTGGAATTCATATCCATATATCTCGGCTGTGAATTTTCACTCTCATCCCAAATTTAGTTTTCCTGCCTTGCCGCAATAAATCACCTGTTAAGTAGGCGTTCCTAGGGGAATTCCCCTACTGGGTATCAGATTTCTTGCCTACGGCATCTAGCCACTCACTCTCATTCACGCAGCGATTAACAGATACATGTAACTGTATCGCAGAAACTTTCCAGGTAACATCCTTCCTGAACATCACATCTTAGAAAATCACTTCATCCCTTTCATTGAATAACACAAATTTGGTATAGGTCTATTACTACACGTATTAGGGAAACAGGGTGGGAAACTTATTCACGCAACCGTTGTTAAATTAGAGAGAAGAGCAAACGCCATTAAATACGAAGCCATACACATACAAACAGTTCTAAATGCAAGCCTTTTACAAACAACACCCCAACTGCAGTCACTCGTGCCAGTCAAAAAGAAGGAAACAAAACAAAAATCTAGTTAAAATAATACTTACCGTACTTGATGTCTGCCACTGTTTCATATCCATATTGCGGTCATTCTTATTTTCTTTACATTTGTTATAATTTCATAAATAATAAACATGTTTGTATACATGTATATGTAAGGATCTATGATAACTGACTCTCATCCCAAGAAGATTACGTTACTATGTCAATTGATGTTTTGTATGCAGATCAGGAGCTTGTGCTTTCATTTGTATTTGTATATATAATAATGATAATAATGAACATTTGTTAAGAAAAAATAGTGCCTTATCCCATTCGATGAGTAAGCTCAAGACCCTTTACAACAATATGATAATGCATTCTAAAGAAATTTGGAGTTAAAATCATTACACATGTTAAGAATAAGGTTAAAACATGAAGAAAGAATATATTTCAAAGTTTTAAAATATAATCATATGGAATGGTACTAAAAAATAACACGATTACGGTGAAAATTACAATAATTAGTTAAAAATTGAATTTGAAAATATAAAATACCCTCAAATATAGATAGACATAGAGTTAAAATTTGAAATTTAAAAATATAAAATACCCTAAAATATAGATAGACATAGTGTTAACAATTGAAATTTGATAATATAAAATACCCTCGAATAAAGATGGATATAGATCTAGTTAAAAAGGTAGGTTTTAAGTTTTTTCTTAAAAAAATCAAGAGATGTACACTCCCTTAGATCCATGGGCAGGTCGTTCCAAACAGTGGGCCAAAAATATGAAAAAGATATATAATAACTGTGATGATGAGTACTCATGTGTATCCAAATGATCATTAGTTCAATATGTTCCTCACTAATTATTCATAAATAAATATTGTCTGAAAGATTTGTGTCATAAAACAAGTAACAATAACAAAAACGGTACTTAATAACGAAATTTAACGGATAGCCGGGAAAAACATTACATTGTTCGCTATCGTCATGGTAGTCAACAATGATCAATTGGCGATTATGGTAAAACCTGTCAAGGCACATGGATGTTGTTTCCATGTTTAGAAAGGTGAATATCTCCTCTTTCCATGCACATGTTGTTTTTTTTAATGATTTAGCGTGAAATGATTCAAAATTGAGTTTTAAAACGGCAATTGCATTTCTTAAAGATCACGACAAATGTGAAAAATAGCTAATGTTTGAAAGGTTTTACTGTTTCTGCTATTTAACATACATTAATAAAAAATATATCATCCAAAAATGTAGATCTTCTCCTTCTTTTCTTTTTTCTTACTTTACTTAATACTGTCAATGCTTGTAGGCTTTAATTATCGACATTATAAAACATCATAAAATCGCTCTAAACACGAGATGAAAATAGCTCGCCGATTGCCAGGCTACGGTGATGGAGTCATGACCTTCTATTGGCTTGAGACTAGGGTTTACCTGTCAGACTGGCTACAACTAAATTTGGACCAATTCGCAGCCGTGATATTATATTTTATATTTGTAAACCACTTATATTTCATCCAAAAAAATGCTAGTGTCCTAGATTTAACAGGTATTTACAGCTTATTTCATTTGAAGACTACTATCATAGAAGACATTCAATTTAATAGATTGCTATGAAGAGATGTTTTTTCTCAACCCTAGATTTTGTTAATTTTTAGAATTTTGGTCATTGAAAAAGCTTTGAATTGTTTTTTGTTAGTTTTAGAGAATGTTTCATTTGTTTGGGTTTTGTTGTTTTATTTATTTATTTTGTTCAGTTTATAATTTTTATTGGGTTTTTTAAAATGATTTTCACATGTGTCTATGTAAATCTTAGGAGACCGATCATAATAATTTTGGTCACAATTTTAAACAATTTCTTCTTCACAAATTGTTTATTTGAAATGTAATAGGCCTTACTATTCATTCATTTGCTACTGTTTCAATATTTAGGCCTTTAATTTTTTATTCATATTAGATATTAGTTTAAAGTGTTGAAGAAATACTGCTATACTGATTGACTGGCAAGATAATTTTGATAACCGTTTACATTGTTACAAAGATGAACAGCTTCCCAGATGTGACATCCTTTCCCAAAAGTTGTATATTGCATTATGAAAGCTTAATCTAGATTGTGTATTCTATCTAATCAGGTCTAATTATTAATAGCAATACACTAGAGCCAAAGTCCCCATTAAAATAAGAGTAGGGGTTATGCACAGATCTCTCTGATATTTATAAGACATTACTGGGTGTAAAAAAAACTCCAAAGTATTAGCAAATTCAACATTATTTTCATGTACAGTGTCTCTTTTTTCAGTTTCAGACTAGAATAATTTGTTAAAGAGACAACCTTTGGTCAACTCACATTTAGTCATTTTTTCCCCTCCCAAAGTAATTGACCAGACTCCTCCTATCTTTATCATGACAGTAATCTCACCCACTTCAAGGCATAACGAGGGTTTAGATGCTCAAATGACTTTTATCTTCAACCATAGTTTATCAAAGTTAGTTATGCACAGACTTTTCCACCCTGTTTAAAACCCCGCAACTTATTTACTGTTATTTTGTGGGAGATCATCACTGATTTAAATAATTGGCTCCACTTTGAAAATTGTGCATTATCATTAGCACTGATGTGGGTGGCAACGGTAGGCAACATAAAGTTGCCACTTTTGGAATGGGCTGTCATGTTTTAATAGGCTAGCTCATTTGGAGCTACTTTACATTATGTAACTTGAATCATACCCATTCCATATAATTCTTATATTTGATTTGATAGCATATCCTATTTCGCTATCCAAGATCTGCTTAGATTTCAGATGTTGGAATTTTATTGAGTAGAAAATGTTATTTTTTATCCAAATCATACTTCAACAATATTAAATTATCTTATCAAAGGCAATGCAAAATATGAATTTAGCCTGATTTATTTTTCAAGCTTTTAATTTCCCACCTTCAATAATTCTGACTTTATCCTCGTTTAAACATGAAAAATATAATGTTATGTTAAAATTCAGATAGAAAACCATCATCAAAATATTGGGCCTTGAGTGAACAAGCGAGGAAGATCATCCCAGGAGAGAGTGCCTGTCGAATGTTCTGTGGTGGGAAAACATGCAAATATTGCACACCCGATACCTGGAGACCAGAACAAATGATCATTAATGGCCTGTATTCAGAATGGTATGCTTGATTCTTTGTAAGATCACTTCTTGTTTTAAAAATGTTGAATGGAAGAAAAAATAACTCAGGTAAACTTGAATGGGAATGACATAAATTATACATAGACATTAATTGATTGACCACTATTCGCTGTGACCAGTGAAAGGTCACGTTAAAATGAAATCAATATTGTACCTCTTAATTACCCTGTAGTGATTACCACATAGTGGTTTAGAAAGAAATTAATGACTTTTTACAATCAGAAACTAATTTAGTTTGCCATGTGCCTTGTAATGTGCGTTTTTACAGCCAATAATGTAAAGATAGCTGGGTGTTGCTCTCTTTAGTTGTCAATCTTAACTGATTGAACTTGTATGCCCTTTATACCCCTTTCCTTGAAAAGTTGAAAATAATTCTCCTTGATGGTATCATTGATTTCAAAATGAACCATTGTATCAGCATGTCATTTTTTTAACTCTTGTGATAAAAATATTTTAGAATATTGAGACTTTAATTTCTCACTGTAAAGTAATCTATGACAATCTATACTTGTTTTGCATGTGTGATTATGGACCACAATTTTTATGGTATCACATCATTGGTTGTATAATATGTTGAGTAGATGTGCAATAACGCTATATTCTTCTTTTTCAATCAAAGGGTCACAGATAACATTATAGCCATGGCGAGAATGTCAACACAATATATGATCGAGTATAAGATGATTGAACAATTTAAAAAGTATGTCTTCTTTGAATTATGTGACCTCATTTAAACCTTTTCCTATAGTCCTTACTATTTAATGTTGATTAATATCTGCTATAACTTCTTCTGTAGCTTCTATTCAGTTTGTAATTTTGCTCATCCAATGAGTGGTAAACCACAACTGCAATTGTTGAAATCTGATCTAATCCAAATCACTAATGGCGGCATGGTCGAGTGGTTAGCAAGGTCGGCTTTCAGCTAAAAAGGTGTGAGTTCAATTGACGCTGGTGTTTGGTCCAACGTTGGGTCCTTTGGAAAGTCTCTTCACAGCATTTTCCTCACCTCATTCAGGTGTAAAAAGAGTACTTGGGGTAAGATGACATAGTGGATAGTAGTATTGCACGGTAATATTGCATGGCTCGAGCCCCACTTCGGCATCTGGTTTTTTCCTTGGACAAGATAAATAACACCTATTGCCCACCTGCAGGCTGAAAGTGACTGACTCCTGGATCATGTCGGTCTTTCCTCGGTATAGATTCTAAAGAATACTATCCCCTAAGGATCAATAAAGGGAATTTTATTTTATTATATTAAATTTATTTATTTTATTTTAATATAATCACTGATTTTTCATTCTCAGAGTAGAAGTTAAAACCATTATCAACCTTCAAGAGCCAGGAGAACATGCTTCTTGTGGCAATGGAAATGAATCTAGTGGCTTTTCCTATGAACCTCAGCAATTCATGGAGGCTGGATGTAAGTGCAACTAGTAGAAGTAAAAGATATGAATTTTTGTAGCTCTTTGAAGAATTTCCAAAATTTTCACATTTTATGAACATTATCTTTTCTTCCTTATAATATGGACTCATTGCTAATTGATTCAATTTATTGCAAATAATAACTGTGAAATGCAAATTTTGAATGATCCTTAAAAGTTAAATTCAACATGGTCTGTCATTTATATTACTTTTTTAAACAAATTTGTTTTTTTTCTCTTTTTCAGTTTTCTTTTACAACTTTTCACTGTAAGTATGAACTTTACTGTACATATCTTTAAAGAAGTGATTTGCTTCTCTAAACTTACGTTTTTTTAGATAAACAATGGAATTGAATAAAATATACAGTGCGGACCACTTATATCGACATCGCCTTTATTGACTTTTCCCTTATATGGACATGCTTGATCAAGTCCCAATTGTTCTCCTCTTTACTGTCAGTAAATACAGTTCTCTATATCGACAACCTCTCTCTCTGCTTTTCTCTTATATCGACATGTAAATTGTCAAGCTTATTAGGCAAAATAGGCCTACTGACAAGATTTCACGTCTTTGCCTCTCTCTCAAGTGCCTAATGCCTCCTGCTGGCAATTATGGCATGTTACATCGCTTAAGAGTGGCAAAGCCTTTGTTGCCTTTGTCGCTGCATGAGGAGAGGTTGGGGTGGGGAGAGGGAATTGAGGGCTCAGCAGCGAGCATGAATCTATGGTGAGACCAGTCACTGAGTGCTCTTAGTGTAGGATAGAGAGTGGCGGGACTGAGTCGTAGTTGTGTTGAGGCCTTATTAAGTTAGTGTAGCCTTGAGAGTAATGCGCAGACAATCAGTGCTGAATCGTTAATGGTTGGATAAGGCAGAATGGAAGTGTGTGTGCGTACTTGCGCGATTTGGCATAGCTGCCATTTTTTCAAAATCTAAAGTAGGAACAGCTACACCGCGCGGCGACGTTAAGCGCACTATAGGCAATAATCGTTAAATATGCGAAGTTGATTTATAAAAAGAACATACACCTGTTGTTTTATAAACTGGAGACAAGAAGTACTGCAATATAATCCATGATGTGTGGTGCAAGGGCCAGTGTGATACATATAAAGTAGCCCAAATGAATAATTATATATATATATAATATATATGACAGACAGAAAAGTTACATCCAGGGAAAATATTTACATATGTACACAGAGGAAAAAGGTTAATCAATGTCCTTCAGGAGCATTTGAATCTCCTGACTTAATCTTCTTCAAGAATGAAGCACTAAATTCCTTGTAACATCACTCACGATTAGAGAGAGAGAGCGGGGGAGAGGAGATTATGATCTGCACCTAATTTTACAAGCGAAGGAGAGAGAGAGAGAGAAAGAGAGAGAAAAAGGGTGAGGGGTTTAGTTTTATATTGACTAGCTTTTTTCTTCTTTTATTGTGATCAGCTTTTTCTCCTTTTTAAAATTTTCTTTTCTTTCAATTTATTAATTTATTTTTTATTTAGTGTGGGCGGGTGTGTGTGCGTGTGTGTGGCTTCCCTGTCGACCCAGCAGTGAAAGGGTAGCTAGATCTATTTAGATCTGGCGAAAGTAGAGTCGACATTGAAAGCAATAATATAGCAAAAAACTACAACGGGAATCCATATTCCTCCACTCAATAATTTCTCTTATTCCAGATGTATATTTAAATCAAGCATTAAGCTTTAGCGGAGCGGAAAGAAATATCTTTTTCTTAAATAATGCATCCAAGTACTCTTTTTCCACGAGCGAAGCCGGGCACCCATCTTGTGGTCTATAAAGCCATACTTTCAACGCTCTTCTTCATGTTATATTTTAATTTTCTTTTTCTAGAGGTTTAACTAGTCAGGTCGTTTTCAATATTGCTTCGGCATTTTCTATTGAGAATCGTAAATTATCAATGCGACCCATTACAATAAAGTAGCACTATAAGGCACTTTGGTAATAATTTGCGCACTACGTCATCATAATGTGGGTTTCATTACAATTCTTAGGAAGCGTACACAACTCTGTATTGAAAACTTGTCATTAATTAAGATTTAAAAAAAGTGATTTCAATCGAACTCTAGAATTTCTTATTTTTGATGGAGTATTTAGCCAATTTATGTAACTGGGTACTAACTAAGTTCAAGTTTGTAATCAACCAAAAATTATTACTGGTGTAATCATCGATATAAAAATATACATAGATAACACTTCCGGGTGAAAGAGCGTCGACTCAATTGGCGCAGGCATATACTATTATTATCAACAAATAACTGCCTAAAATGGAACTGCCCTACGCATCGAGCCTAAGATATTATACGATTTTATTGCTGTCTTTATCTCACTTTATTTTATGAGCCTATTCGTATTCTTCTTCTTATAAAGTAAAGAGTGGATCCATCACTAAGTTCTAAGACTATCATGATGTGCTTTTTTTTTCAACCGTCTCTGAAGGCAAGCAAAAACATCCATAGCAAAGACCGGACGTGGGATATATTTGTAGTACATGTGTATCGATGGTGGTATACCCCTAGGCACAGCCACGATCACCAAATGAAATGATGAAACAGCAGAAAGCCGTTGACTTAGGAAAAATCCCTCTTCCCTCGGAGTTACTGTAAAATTTTAGATTTAAGGTGCGAAAATGATTATTTTTATCAAGATTCATGAGATTCATAAGATCAAAGGAATTCACAAATGATTTGTAAAAATGGTTGATTTTACATATGAATCAATAACAAGCCGTTAGGTTTTTGGAATGTAATACCGCATGCAAGCGATGGTAATAATGTAACACAAATTTGAAGAAATTTAAGGGAGATTGTTGGAAAAATTTCCAATTAAATTATAGACAAAGGAGAGCACTCAATGTTAACGATGTCACTATACGTGTCACGAGAGGCCTTAAAACCTCTTTATTATCCATTACTTAAGGAATAAAGCGCTTACTGATTCTTTTGAAAACATAATCGGCTTTTAAATAATTTGATATAACAAGGCTGTAGAAAATTTACCAATTTGGTGAATAACTTGAATTAAAATTTGAATTTTAAAATCAACTTTTCTTGTTCAGAAATGCAGACCATCTGAAAAGATTCTCACTAGGAGATGATGAAGACATAAAAGAAAATATCCCGAAATCTTTTTCCTTACCTGCTCTATTGATAAGAAAAACCTAAAAAAATCAAACTCAAGGCCAAATAAATAAACAAATCAACAAAACAGAACTGTGGAAATCAAAAGAAGTGAACCTTACAGGCTGCGTTAGATTCATATTTTTACATTGGAAATTATAAAAGCGTGAGGCCGACATTACCTTACACCTTATCTGATGAATATTGGACAATGAAGTCAATTTTCTGTCTTATAGTATTGTTGCAGAAGAAGGCCATTGGACAAGATAAGAAATAGAGGTAATTACTCAATCTTGATTCTTCAGGACAACGCTGGACAATGTCAAATGAAATGCAGCAGGTAGCAAAGTGAACATAGGCAAATACATTGCAGTTTATTCGTCGCTTGAAAATGGTAATCATGCTTCAAAAGAGATGGCACTGTAACATTAGAGCAAAGACTTCCTTGGTTTCATGTCATTGTAAAAACTACGATTAAAGAAAATGAGCATCAGTCGGTTTGATCGATGGTGTCTTGTCCAATATAATATTTGATTTTCACACCCACGTTTACAGAGCAAAATAAATAAAAAATTGAATCGGGGTTTATAAAAAATATTTGTTGTAATGGTTTCTCATAGACGTCATTTAAATCTAAAATAATATTCTTTTACAGTATTATGCGAAAGTTTTTATTAACGAACGAACGCCATCAATTGTTTGGATTCCATTGTCAAAACCATTTTTCATTGAGAATAAATAATTTAATCAGTTTCCAAATCAATTAATCAGTTACCACTGCGATGTCATTGACACTTTAAAATCTTTCCCTTCAAGAATCCCCTGTTCTTCCTCTAAAACTATCAGAAAGAAACAAATAAATAATCAAAAACTCAAACAAAAATATGAATAACACTAACAAAAAAAAAAAAAAAAAAAGGTAAATTCAACAAAAATGTAACCAAAGCAAAATTATAAACACATTGCGGCAAGGAATAAACAAAACAAAACCAATACAATACTAGTCTCCACCTCCCCCACTACCAATTAAAATAATGATAATAATAACCCAACAAAAACACAAATGCAAAAAAAAACAAAAACAAAAACACACCACCCCACCCCCCTAAAATGAAAGAGGGAAAAATAGGAACAACATGATATTTAAATACAAACACAAATACAACGAAAAACCATAATATTTAACGGAATAAAAGTAGGAAGACAAAAATATGGTATTACCTTCTCAGAAACACTAAGACACCGTGATGAATGTTTAACATCTTAGTCGCTAATCATTAGAGGTTACAAATCATAAAAGCTCAAGAATTCTCACAGAAGAGAGGCGGAGAGTCATGACATCTAGATGGCATATTATATAAGCTATTATTATTATTATTATTATTATTATTATTATTATTATTATTATTATTATTATTATTATTATTATTATCATCATT
>JASKDV010132513.1:0-14127 GCA_032466395.1 Aegires albopunctatus | reverse complement strand
GAGAGAGAGAGAGAGAGAGAGAGAGAGAGAGAGAGAGAGAGAGAGAGAGAGAGAGAAAGAGAGAGATAGAGAGAGAGGGAGAGAGAATGATGAAGATGAGTGAGAGGTAGGGGCGAGTTGACGGTCGAGAGGTTGAAGAGCTTGCCATAAATCAATAGTGTTCGATTCCCATCATTAGTGGAAGGTGGACAAGCATCGTTTATTTTCACTGGATAAACACAATATCATCACCTTTCCCTTATATCTTAGGCCACGACCATCGTGACAAAATGATCAATGCATTTCTAAAAATAAATAATGAAAAGAAACAGTGGCACTATATTTCTTTTTTCAGGGATGTTATTGTTATAATGTTGAATTTACCTTTTTCCAATGCTTTGGTGATATCAAGTTTTCCCCGACTGCCTTGTAAACCGCCAAGGGTTCTTTTACATTCGTATTATACACGACATGGATCCATCGAGATTATAGTCGGTGTCCGATAGGACTTGGTACCTATTATCCTAGCAACTTAAAGATAGGGGGCAGAAGGGAACCCGAAAAATTGGATTTCAAATTCAAGCCTGCACGGGTTTGAACTAGGGACCTTTGGCTTGATAGGCGTTTCCCTCTGAGCTTTCAGGGATGAGTGCTCAAAGGAAATGTCCATTATCATATATATTATTCAGAAATCGGAAAAGCCACTCTTCTCAAAGAAACTATTGCGTTTCAAATATAAAAAAGCCTACTGTTAAAAAAAGGAATGGATTTCTTCCAAATCAAATAAAGCGCACTGTTCACAAATCATGAATTGTTCTGTTTCAACAGATGGTAGTAACACTTCCTCGCTTGCCAAACAAGAAGAGCCAGAAAGGTTCTCTCTGGAAGAAGGCAAAAATTCAATCGTGAGATTGATTACAGTCCAATACAACGGAAAAACTTAATTAATCCGAACTGAACCTTAGAAACGGCCTTATAATGAATTTGATTTGATTTCATCGAAGTAATTTCTGATGATTCTGTCACTTACCTTCTTTCAAGTAAAAATACATACCGGTCCCTCCAAGAGTCAACAATTTGTCAACGATGTAATTTACCTGGTAAAAACCTTACTAATAATTTGACGTTTGCTCGGAGATAATTACAATAATGATATTCAATATATTTTCGATATTAAAATTTAATTGTCTTTAATTTCCGGTTAAATGCATATCGAGCACTCGGGCCTTGGATGCGATGGAATACATACCAGGAAAATGAACATCAGCATTGATGATTATCTTTTAATATAAAAGAGAGTGAAACTGTATCTTTGTCTGTCTGTCTGTGTTATGCCTACAAGAAGGACCAGATCAGTTTCTGTCATGAAACTTTCGCTGAAGGTGGGAAGCATTCTAATGGCGCGCAAGACGGAGAGCATTTTCAATAAAGACATTAAAATTTGTTGACTTATGTCGACCAATAACATCCATTTTGAAAAGTTTTGACTTAAACTGTTCCTTTTACGTCACTTTTACTTGAAAACTAATGCGTTCATTAATGTCACGTTTCGTTCAATTCATGAGGATGCGCATCCCAGTGATATAATTATGAATTCCCTCCACACTCTAGCATGATATTACAGACGCTAGATGTAGATAGAGTATAATATTATCTAGATCAATCTATGTATGAAATGAGTTTACGGCTAGAAAATATTTTTTTGAGTAGAAAAGGCTTGAAATTTAAAATTTATATAGGAAATAGTAATTGTAGATCTAGATCTAGGCCTTAATGCTGAGTACCAGCAGCTCGCTGAATGTTGCGCGCAAAAGAAGGTAGAAGGAGAGACCTCGATCCGCGAGGCACTTTGCACCCTTTATTGATCTAGAATCTAGAGTCCTTTTCATGAATCTGTAAATCTCACAATCATTGGTTTGAATTCCATAGAATACATCATGATTCTATAGACCTTAGAAAGGTAGCTCATTCTTAGAAAGTCAATAGAGTATCGTCACAACCACAAATACGTCGGTCTAGGTATCAATCTCCAGCCCAGGTTTAAAAGAAAACAAGAAAATGACTCAGGTCATTTGAAGCAACTCTAGATCATTAGAGAACACAAATAAATAGTTCATGTTTCTAATCAAGAAAAAGTTGATGCCTCTTCTCTTTCAAATAGCAGGTTTTTTTAATAACGATTAGTCAGATTAACAACACAACGGAACACCGATCTCAAATCATGAACGTGAACTAGATATAGTTCTAAGCCCCTCATTCTCAGGAAGATGAACACAATTTGTCTTTCTGTTCAGAAAAACTATGGCCTGTCGGTTACATTAAAATTTAATAACATATCACAATTAATGAAGCAGCATTCTTTCATGCGGTATCGCGGATATCCTACGAGTCCTTGAAATTATGGGTAACAATCCCGAGTAGAAAGAAAGATGTCTCATTTTATTCTGAAGCATAATAAATGATATTGCGTTGTCGACGAGGAATTACTGTTGGAAAAGAAAGGCAACGAAAGTTCAAAGCAGAGGAGTAGTATGTTGGACAATTCAATTCGCTTGCATGATCAAGACGTGGAAACACAAGAAACAAACAAAATAAAACAAAACGATGTCTCTTATAGAAAAGGTTTGTTGCCTATTTGTTTACAATTGTCAATAATCATCAATCTTGTTCAAAGAGCTTTGCTTTAAATGTTTTAAAAATATGTTCGCTATTGAGTTTACGTATTGGGATCTGAGAAATTGCTGAACGTCGAAAAGGCTTTGCTTGCTAAAGGTACGTTGTGTTGTGATTATAATATTTATGGAAGAATATCTTTAATTGGAAATGTCTTTTATTATATTTCCCACAAAATCAGTGTGATGCCACTTGTGATACTCTAAATGGCCTCATGCCAATAATGTAGTGACTATAAGTCTAACTGAACTTGGATGCCCTGCAAGACCGTAAGCGTAATATTTCACACGGGGCTGCAACTAAGTATGCATGGTCACCATTCGGATTGCTTTTTAATCTACAGAGAATCATTTCCCAGCATGATGGCAATGGTTCCCTGGTTCTAGACAGAGAGGGCCACCCAGACTGCTTACTTAGGGAGGATCTGATTAGCTGGTAGGGGGTACTTAATTGGGCCTGTACCTTGTTCAATAGTTGGGTTAGTTTGTGTACGTATGTGTGTATATGTAAGTGTTAGGTACGTTTTATCTGGAGAGGGCTATGAGTGGAAAGTCGGAAAAGAAAGATCATAAATAGATAATGTTAAGGAAGGGGAGGAAAGGTCTGGAAAAGCGGTAGAGAGGTGGATTTGTGATAAGAATGATGTCAAAATCATCAGAATAAATTTGCTGATAACCAGGATATGGTTTATCACTTTTTATATCGACAAAATGGTAACATTGGCGCTTTGTGTATGAATAATTAATTGTAAAAAAGAAATATAGTAAATATAGTAGAAACAGTAAATAGTGAATTTTAATAGTAAATAAATACTTGAAAATATACTTATTCATATGTTAAGCCAAATGAATCACATTAACGTTATCTAATGGTAAAATGAGTCATATAAATAAAATGGATGCAGGACGCATTCTATATAAGCAGACACCTCTCACAAACTTTAATAGAAACTTATCCCCGATCACTCTTTAAGCCAATTAGGAGTCAGAAAGAGGTGATGATGTGCACATGAAACAAATCCAAACACCAAACAGTTACGGATTGTTTTAACAGCAATGGAGAACTTCGCCACCTAATGGTTAGAAATTTGAGACGTTACCGAGGGTGAGAAAAACAAGACCAAACGAAAATAACTAAAACCAACTATTGATATACAGATTTTGGCATTAACACAGAAAGATTTCTGCCAAAATGACTAAAACTCAATATTGTCTTCTGACCGTTTATTCTTGAAGGGATGCAAACACCAAATGCTATTTATTGCTCTTTCCATTTAACGTTCTTTTTGGTCTTGGAATATAAGCTGTAAAAAGGTTTCCACTACGAATGGTTTTTCTCGTAGTATGTCTTATGAACGGAGGTTTGAAAGAATTATTTTTCCATTAGATTTACTTAATCAGAAGGAATTTCTCGCAGTTGATGCTGCCAGATTAATCTCCACGAGATTGGGTGTAGAATGTTTTGATGATATCAGATATCAACATAGAGCTAGTTTTAGATAGTGCCTTTAGTGTTTTATTGACTGTAAAATTAAAGAGACACGCATTATATCCCTTACGCAATACACATTATAGGCAGATGAGTGCTTTCTCATTCCTTTCATCGTGCGTATGTAATGAACAGGCCTTTTTAAGTATTGTTATTTTATCTTTCGATAATTAAGGAGAAATCCAGGTCTGTTTCCGCTATCAATTAATAATGATGTTGATCATCAGCATCCTGATCATCAACAGCCATACCAGACGAAACCCAACGAGAAAAAACATCAACAAAACACAAACAGAACAAAACAAAAACAAAAACAAAACCCAGTCAAATAACAAAACATCAACTTCCAACAAATCAGGATATTAAGAATTAGCCAATTTTTTCTGCTTTTGCATTCAGCATGTTCACTCGATGTAACTGCAACTACAGTACATTGTAGAATGATACAGAAGGTAACATAACATTTTCGGACACCCATTTCCCTCATTCCAATCGTCTGTCTTTCTTTCCTTCTTTTGGTATCCGCTTTTTCACATATTATCTCCCCTTTATTCCAATGCTCAAATTGCCATGTACTCATCTCAACCCTCAAGGTGGCCACTTAACCCTGTCCCGTAAAGCTCGCCCCGTGCATTGTGCTAAAGCGACATGTGATTGACATTCACAGCACAGGTTACAAGACCAAAATGATGTCATGTCCATCTTGAATACCTAAAGGACACTTGACTCGATGGACCAAACAACTGACCAGCGGGATCATTTTCCGAGAGTTGACCTTGTCATGTCAGATGTTTTGCTGCAAGTTGACATTGCCTTTTATGTCTATGGCCACCATGTGGCACACAAACTGTCGTGCATGTAAAGAAGACTTATGTAAACCTAAATACTTTGATCACCTGCCAATTTAGGAATTACACTGAGCAGCTGTAGTTATTGTAGTTGGGACAATGATCATTTTGATATTCTAGTAACTATGGTTTATAACAGTGCGCCGTTGGTGACTTTACGAATGTATGAATTGACTGATTTATGTATATGAGAAGTATTCTCTAGATCTCTGAATCTTCGATCTAGATATCAAATCTGAAAGTCGAATATTGACATCTTGCTTTTACTTACGTTTTTATTTTATAGCTACTATTGTGATTAATTTCACAAAAAAAAGTTCATTAAATTTAACGCAATCGCTTCAAATTCCTCATATTCGTTACAAATTTTGTTTATTGACAGGTGGTATTGTGGGTAGTTCATAACTATTATGTTGATTTTGAAACAGCCATGTTGAATTTGAAAATTTGTCCTTTTTCGAATTGGGAAAAGGTGTACATGTAGATTTCCTTCAAGGACCTTTAAACCGAGGACAAGGGAAGTAGATCTAGAGTTAGAGCTAGATTTATAATAATTTTACTTCCATCTATATAGAATATACAGACAGAGATAGAATCATTAACGGAAATGGTGTCAGGCTTCCTGAGTTATACAAGCATTAATCAATAGATTTAATGTAGGAAGCTACGAAGTCATTAAAGCCATTTTGGATTTATCAACACTTACAAAAAAACTTCAAGTTCTACGTTAATGGAAAAAATAGTGCAAGCTTTCAGAATTTGTTTTCTCTCAGCTTTTTAGAAAACCTTGGTGATTCCATTAGTAATTGATTGGAGCCAACATTTTTCAGTTCTTAACCTTCCATTGCAAGAAAAAGAGGAGAAACTTAATGCCATGGACTAATAGACACCATGAGTTAGCTCAGTGTGAGCGTATTATAAACTTGTGTCCATATATCTGTGCGTGTCTACGTATGTGTGTGCACGAGACCGATTATCACTTCTTGTGAAGTGACAGTTACACGGTGAGGAAGGTCACAGGATGTCGGTTGCAGAAAGCGTCCAGTTTGCCTCAACCAAACACACCGGACCAACATACATTTGAGTGGACATTTTATAAATGAGGAGTACTTGCCGGATCAAGGTGAAAATGAGACGATGACAATCAGAAGATGACCCCTTTCATCTCTCTGCCACTCTAGACTTAAACTCTACAATTAAGAGAACGAGTCTAAGGAAGTCGGGATGGTCGAGAGGCTAGGCACCACGTGGCACGGTGGCCTAGCGGTTAAACTGTTGGACTCACATGCAAAAAGTCGCGGGTTTGAATCTCATTGGAGACACTGTGTTTAACTCTTGGACAAGGCTATTAATACGAATTGCCTACGTTTGCGGCGCTGTTTTTACGGCTCATGCTCGGTGACGGTAAATATCAAAAGACAAAATTCCCTTCTGGTATGCATTTGGAATTTCATTAAAATATTTTTTCAAATAAAAAAAAATTGTACCCCAAACCATAAGGTACCAATTTGAAATCGCAAAGGCCTAATTTTGCATTCATTCCTCCTTTCCCTCAGGCCTTTATCTTACTGGCAAACTGAACCAGAAAAAGTCTTGAAAAGTAATACCCACGAAACGTTGTGATATAGCGTGCATTAATTTTACACACGATACCTATGGTAAATTTTGCCGAGTCCGATGTCTCAGTGAGTAAACTACGGCGTATTGAGTTTGCACATACTTTTCACAACTATTTCTGGATCACTTTGCTTTAATAGTAATAACATGAAGTTTAAGTATTGCGATGCACTTCCTTATTAAACCCGTAGCAACATTGCATTAAAATAAAAGACCTTTGACACATTGTGATTGAAATATTAAAATAAATTTAAAAAACAAAAAAATATTCTTAAAAATGTAGCCAGGAGATTGGTGCATACAATTTAATTATAGTGAACTTTCAGTCTCCTTTCAAACGTGCTGCCTCGCTTGTAAAGATAATTGCCCGTTGTCGTGACACTAATTCAGATAAATAGTACATCAATTAAACGAAGAATTATAGCCACGTACGAAAAGAAATAATCCAATTCGATTGCACCGTTACAATTCTATACAAATTTTACAATAACATTTTTACTAATGGAGACAATTTTCAAAAACGACAGAACTCGTATGTGAAATAAAGCGTTTTTAATTTATTAATTTATTGATATTTTGTTCTCTTCGAAGAAGCGCATTATCACGAAGAAGGGATATAATCTAGGGAGGGATGATAGTACACTTAGCAACCTTTAGAAAGAAATATCGCAGGTTGGACAACTTTAGAGGATTTTCAGCGATCTTCATCTACCATTGACCAGACAAACGGTTCGTCCAAAGAAATATCCGTAACTGTAATCTATGAACCAATTTGCACCAAAATTAAACTGAAGCTGAATCGTCCATTTGGATTGAATTGACTAGAGTATTGCATTGCATTTCTATCAGTCAGATAAAAGATAACAGGACAATTCACAACTGAACAGTACTTTTGTATTAAAAATCTATCAAACGAAATCTTCTAAAACAACATGACAGTCGTGGGATGGAGCACAACAAATGTTGTGGGTCAAATAGTCCAGACTTGATTCCAGTGGACATTCACCTTTGGGGCTACTTGAAGAACACAATGTGTAGAAGAACATTAATTGAAAGTATCCCGCACTTGAGAGAGGTCACGTGCGAGGGATATTTCCCATGAGCAGTGTCAACGAGTGATTGTTAATTTGACTGAACGTACGAGTATCAGAAAGTGCCTTGCTCGAAATGGAAAGCATCCCAAATAATCTTATTAACTTCAGTTGTGCTGGTCGCATTAAAAATAAATAAACACACAATAAATCCAAATTATTGTATCGGGTTTCCACAAAATTTGGTGTTTATATCTTTCTTTATGACA
The DNA here is from genome assembly GCA_032466395.1 of Aegires albopunctatus. NCBI lineage: Eukaryota > Metazoa > Mollusca > Gastropoda > Nudibranchia > Aegiretidae > Aegires > Aegires albopunctatus. The sequence continues at coordinate 6,222 of JASKDV010132513.1, read as the reverse complement.
CTCTTATTGTAGGTCATTTCGAATTGGACGAAATTTTTTTCTGGTCATTTTGTAAACCAGATAAGGATGATAGTATTATGTTGATGATGATGATTGAGGAGGATGATGGTGATAGTTACGATACTGATGATGATGAAGAAAGAGAAGAAAAGAAGATAGTGATGATGATGAAGAAAGAGAAGAAAAGAAGATAGTGATGATGATGATGAGGATGATAATGAATTCAACGATGATTTGTAGGTTCATCGAGGACGTTTTTATTTATCTTTCACTCACTCACTCACTCTTTCCCATGACCACTAGTTCGTCGAGGAGACTTCGGTTGGGAAGCAATCATCACCCCCCCCCCCTCTCTTTCTCTCTTCTCTCTCTCTCACTCTCTCTCTCTCTCTCTGGCCTGTGGTTGGGGAAGCGTCATGCCAGTCCATTCCTTGAGGTTATTCAACCGCATCTTCCTTTGCCTTTCTCGTCTTCGCTGACCTTCCTCAGTTCCCTGACTGATCGTTTTTCAGAAACTGGCATGTCGAGTGACATGGCCAAACCAATCTAGTTTCCTTCGTTTGACAGTGGTTAAGAGGGGTTCGTTTCTTTCTGCACTGGTGTTCATTTCGGCCTTAATATCATTGTTTGTCCTGTGTTGAGTATACAACAAACGCAGGAATAACCTATAGCTCTTGCTTTCAAAGACACCGATGCGTCTCTCTGTGTCTTTTGTAAGCGTCCAGGTCTCGCGACCACACAGGATGACTGAAACGACTATCAGTTGTATAGTGTGTTCTTTACACAGAGGATCATTTGGCTTTTCCAGAATTACCCAAGTTTTGCCATTGCTGCTGTTGCCAATGTGATGCGTGTGCAGATTTCGATTGTGCTTGAACCATCTATTGTCATAATGACTCCGAGGTATTTGAAATTATGTACCATACCATATTAATTTGCACTTTGGTGATAAATGACATCTGCAAAGCACAAGTTGCATAATGGTCTACCACCGATGGAGATTGATGGGTGGTGGTTATGTTGGGTGTCTTGCATCATCCTTTCGATGAAGATATTCAAAAGCGTTGGAAGGAGGATGCAGCCTTGTCTGACGCCAACCGTTGTTTTGAGGAAGCTCGGTATTCCGTAGGACTGTACTACTTGCGTTAATGTATAAAGCCTCAATTGTTGTTACGAATCCTTCATCAAATTAATAATTCCATAATTTATTCCATAGACCCTTATCCCACACTCTATCGAAAGCCTTCCTGAAGTCTATAAAGTCACGATAAACTCTATGCTGGTGTTGAAGGTGCTTCCCTTTCATAACGCAACTGTTTCATACTTGTTCAATGCTGTTTTTCCTGCTCTAAAACCTGCTTTTTCTTAAGCCAAGATTTCTCCTGATCACACTTTTGAATTATTGAGGATAATGTGAAACATGCTATGATGACTTCTCAGGGTTATTGTTCTCTAATTCGTACATTGTCTCAGATTGCCTTTCTTAGGCTCCCAAGCCCCCTACTTGATCCTCTGACAACGGCCCAAGATTCTCTTCATTTGAAGTCAAGCAGGATTTGCTTGAAGATCGAATAGTCGGTGGCATAACTGACGGCTCGGAGAGGAGATGGGCCGAGCCTGCTAATCCCACTGAAAGGACATGGGAAGACAGAAAATACGAAACCGAATACAGGATCGGTCGAGACCGGATACCAACGACCGAGCGTACCGGTCAACACCAGGGTGGACGTGATAAATATGCCACTGGAAGTATTAATTGTCCGCACCCTTTATACCACTGTAAAAAATACAGAACTGATTAATGAACTCAACCGCTAACACTGCTACATTATCGAACTTTGCGAAACCATATTGACTGGCTATGGGGAAAAACAACGGCAAAGGTCATGAAATTTGGTTCAATCTTTATATTTACCCCATAATATATCTATGACTGAATAAGCATTAATACGCTCCAATGTCTAATTAGCACGATAAAATGATTGGATAATTAATCTTTTAATGTATATTTAGAAATTTCATCTTAAAAGTAATGATGCATCCTATCGATGATTTAAGAATCTACTTTGATGAAGCAAGCTGGCCACGCTATTTCGATTCTGAGAACCCTACTTTAGTGGTAGAACCATCCATATCCTATTTCTGGAAAATTATTGTTTCAAACTCAGTTTGCCATGGCCCAACTTTATATAATATTTTCAAAGTATCACGTTAATGCCTGTTTGTGTAAATTATTCGTATCCAAGATCAATGATCTCACTACCTACGCTTGACTTTTGAGACCTTTAGAGTGACACAAAACTGAATGAAGAAATTGATTACTCGTAGTCCTACTCATTCTTAGTATCTCAATGATTCATGCAAACTAAACACGGAGTTACTTGATACTTACCAAATTATGTGATGGAAAGAATAGGTCAGAATTCCCCCCGTATGATTCCTGTTCCGACTTTCCCCTTTCCATCATGAATATCCATGTCATCAACGCCATCTCCTGGCCTTCTAGGTATGCCGGAAAACGGTGGCATTCGGTGGCATTCGGAAACCGATATCCGGATAAAAGTAACGAATGCGGTCCGCTCGTCTGTCATGAGTTAGACTTAGTTTCATGGCAAACATTTGGTAAACTTTGGAAATGACAAGAATTTGCTTGGTGATAGTCGTGATGATTGGTTGCTTGGCGGAGTGGCATAGGTAATAGTCAGAGGTGTTAACGAGCAATGAAAAATTATGATAGTCTGTTTTGCTGTTGTTGTTGTTGTTTTGTTTTTAAAATTCTTTTTTATTGTTGTTTTCTTTTCTTTTTTTCTTTTTTTTTTTTTGGGGCGTGGGGTAGAAGTGTGTTTAGTAGTGTGTGTGTGTGTGGGAGAGACGTCTGTGTGTGTGTGTGTGTGTGTGTGTGTGGGGGGGGGGGTTGTCTATTGGTTGGACAAGAAGCACTTTCACTCTCGGGCAAGGCGATTCGGTAGTGTCGCTGAGGCCGAATTTCCTTTTCTTTTCTTCATATAATTTGTTTTAATGTGTATCCGTCCACGTCAATTGGATTGTGTAATATACATTTCTTAAATTGATACCAATTTTAAAATATGAAAATAAGATGAAGTATTCCATACTACTGAAAATTGGGAAACATTGCCTTTTCCCCTATCCTATATTTTTAAATGCTGACTTAACCATCACCTCCACATAAGGCTGTATCTAGCTAGCTGCTCATTCAATGCTAGGTCAATGTAGGAGCTGACAACAGAATTAAAAAACCCAAACAACACAAAAAACAAAACAAAACCAAAACTAAAACAAAACAATTGACCAAAAACCTCTTTTAGCGAGAGTATCAATTATTGCAGCGCGCGCGTTAGGAGCTCAATGTCAAAGTTCTACCAATTGAGTCAACATGATAGCTTTAAAAAGACACATTTTGAACAAAGTAAATTGTTTTACATAACTTTAAAAGTTAGAATAGATAACAGTTCCAATGAAACAAATATTTAGATGAAAAAGTTGAAGAATTGTAAGCAGTCGGCGTCCCCGCAAAATAATTTTTTTGGAAATCGAGCTTTTTATATTTTTTGAAACTTCTGTACATACTATTGGATTTATTGATATTATTATTGTTATTGTGTCTCCTGATGTCAAATCTTTAAAAGCAATGTCAGACCCTTCCACAATTCCAGCTTTTGCAGCCATCTTCTTTTCCTTTAATGTTTTACCATAATCCCATTTCAGTTTCCTACTAACTCACTCACGTTCCATCCTGATTTTCCTGGCCGTTATATCCATTTCCTTTCTTCCGTTCTTCATTTCTTATACACATGTTCCGTATTTTTACGAATTAGAATTATTGTCATTATTATATCGTCCTACTAGAATATTTTCTTCTCATCCGTTATTTCTTCGCTTATCCCAGTCTTCTCGGATCTTCCCATTCATCATCACAATCGAGTCACTATAATTTTCCTCATACTGTCCGTTATCTTGTTTTTATTTCGTCTCTAAGTCTTAATCAGGTTAGTAATTACACCTCTCATTCCTCCATTCTTTATCATGCGCACTTATTTCCGTTCTTTATACACTCATCCCCCCCCTCACCCCCTTCCCTTTCCATACGCACGCTCGCACACACACACACACACACACACACACACACACACAAACACACACACTGCACTCAAATTTGCGTACTCTCAAAAATATAATACATGTACACACCAAACACACAATTTGCATACATATCACGGGCACACATTCACACACTAAAACGAGAACACACATACACACCAATAAACGAACACACACATAACCAAACTATCCCTAACAATACGATCGACCCAATCACACTATGACAACAAAGAAGATGTTTATTCTTTGCCTTGTCTAATTACCCTGCTCATGATTACTTAATGCACCTTTCTTTTCTTGGCGTCTCTCTTTCATTCAACATGGCCAGAAACCCCCATGCCCCATACTGAATCTCCAACCCCTCCCTTCATTCTAGTTCCATCATCAACCCCCTTCTCTCTCTCTCTCTCTCTCTCTCACTCTCTCTCTCTCTCTCTCTCTCTCTCTCTCTCTCTCTCTCTCTCTCTCACTCACACACACACACACTCCCAGTCATTCATTCGATGATTATTGTTCTAGTAGTTGCGCTAATTTTACTTAAATGGAGACTAGGTAACATTTTTTGTTAAAGCTTGACATTGACTTGACTTGTGAATCTTGTATGATATTTCTCACAAGACTGAGAAAATGACCCTAATGGAGACGGTTGTAATAAGTCTAAATTAAGGTATATTGCACATGCAATCAAATATGGAGAACAAAGTTCGGAAGGATTCAGATTGATGGATTTCAATGTCCTGCCAATGTTTGATAATAATTGTGTATCTCTCTTAATGATTGCTAAACTAAATGCAAAGGAAGGTTAAGAAATAGGTACATAGCAATTTATATAGCATACCCCAGGATAATATTCAACAAACATTTCAATAGATTTAAATGTAGTAGATCGTGCTTTACGCTTTCTGGGGGTCATGCACTTGATTTTGGGCATGAACGGAGTGGATCCTCCAACGTGGGCACAGCCCTTTACCCTTGTCAGCGACGGACCAAGAATGTATAATATACATGTACATGTAGTTCCATTTACTTGAAGATCCATTTAAAAGTAAACTAATTCCAGTTGAGGCCCAGCCTATGTTCGTTCTTCTCCTACATTCTCTCTCAGCGTCTCGTGTCCTGCCTTGATGGTTTGTCTTTCTGGATTCCCAACAGTGATTGTTTAGGTGTTTTGATGTAGATTTTTCGAAAAGTGTGGCCTTTACATGTTTTTTTTCTCCACCCCCACCCCCACCCCCAAAAGCACTCTGAGAACTCTAACTTTTCACTGACCATGTTTTAATTCTCCAAACAATTGCTATTTGATTCTTAAAACATTTTTATAAGCAGCCATTCATGAAGGATTTCAGTTTCTATTATTGTCTCATTCCCTTATAGGAATACGTTTTGTATTAATTGCCAGTTTTTCGAATCTGAAAAGTATTTTGGTGTCATTGGCAGGTAAACTTTACTTTTGAAATGAAATCAGAAAACCTGATGGATACCACAAAAAGCGTGACTATAGCTTCCCCTCAATGAAAGTAGAGATGTTAACATTATATTATTATGCCTCTCTTGGATGTTGTACTATACAGAGTTGAGTGAGTCCTTGGAAAAGCTTCTTTCTTTACACATTCGGCCGTAAGCATAATTGAATCGCAACTTACGTATGTGTAGGATTATGCCTGAAACTAGCTACGCTAAGTTGATTCTAGTCTTAAACTTAAAAGCTACTTAGCAAGTTTAAGTTCGACTTCGTATCTTGGAGGTTATTTGGTTTCTTTTAAAGAATTTCTGCATTTGATATCTTGTTGGGCCAAAATATTTTATAGATTATCCTGAAGCATTTAGTTTGGAAGGAGTCCAGTTTTTGTTGTTGATCCCGGCTGAGGTTTTCTATGATTCAGCACCATAGAGGAGTACTGAAAGTACACTCACTCACTCAATCCTCTCTGCGCCGTCGGGTGCTTGAGGCCACAACAAGGATTGTCATTTTTCTCTATCGGCTGCCACTCGGAGTGCAGTTTGCAAGTTGAGGTCTTTGGACTTCAAATCTTTCTCTATTGTCCTTCTCCATGTCTCCTTCGGTCTTCCTCGTTTTCTTGTTCCCTGCGGAGTCCAGCGTAG